>JANGFJ010000158.1:0-174707 GCA_025758675.1 Naganishia antarctica | reverse complement strand
CAGGGGCATTTCCCATGGTGGAGTCTTTACATACGAAGTACCGCTTTACCCAACTCGTTAACTGGTCACCCGGCTACATGTTATCACCGGTAACACATGTCGACTAAGGGATAGTCGTTATCCCTCACGTCATTACGGACAGTCAGCATCCCAGTATGTTACAACGCAGTAGGCACAATGCAGTACGGCACATTGTAATATGTTACAAGACAGTAGGTACTTTGCAGTACGTTACATTGCACCATAGCACTTTGCAATACGGCACTTTGCAGTATGGGAATGCTAACTGCAAACTTATCAACCGCAACGCAGTGTGGTAGTTTTGCTGTTCCCCTCCAGTCCCAGTCCAAGTTTCCATGGTCACTACGGATGGCTATATATGACCGCTCCTCTAGATTGTGCCTGGATTAGCTCTACGACGTTTTATCTTCACCCTTTGACGCATCGGCGCCCGACTTGACAAGCCACCAACCCGGACTTGGCTTGGCTGGGGCGCACCATCTGCGAGCCCGCTGGTGTTCGGCTGTCGTCCTGCTGTCGTCATGAATTGGCATCGCTCGCTACGATTACGACGTTAGTTGGATGCAACGACTCACCCAAGTCGACTCCGCTGTGTCCCAAACACCTTCACCTCACCCGTCATCTGAACCTACGTTTTGGCCTCCGTCCGGCTCTGAGAACGAGATACAGTATGAACTTCTCCCCTTGTAAGTTTGGAACATTTTGGCTCAGGAGCCGCTCTCTTGCCGACAACATCTCCCTTCCTTTTCCAGATCAGGATCCTCCCGACGCACCGAAGGAGACTCCAACGACGACCGGGTTAGGAAAGAAGGGAAAGGCTAAGCGGCCATGGTTCTCGAGGTCAGATCCTGTCTGTCAAAGGTAGAGTTTGTGCACCGCTTGCTGACCTTCGTCGTTGAATTCAGGGACGCGAGTTCGTTTGGTAACAGCTATCAGTCGGGCGGTACCGGAACAGGTGAGCTCGAATCAGGTCACACCAATCCGCCGGTGTCCCCCGTCTGACCGCAAGCTTCGTTTCGCAAAGATCCAACTGCCAACCCGTCATACTTGACAAACGATCCAGAATCAGGGATTGGTTCCAGCTCCGCTGCATATTCCTCGACAGGCGGGTTTGGTTCGGACGGTTTGGGCTCCACCGATGGAGCGGGGGCAGGTCCTTCAAGCTCGAATGTGTGGGAATCAAGATTGGGTTTGAGGATTGACGTCTTGGCCGCGTTGGCGTATCTTGGAGGACCTTTGGCTGGTGAGTCTTGTCGAGCGAAACGGCCCTGCGCTTTGCTTACTCCTTCCCTTTATAGCGCTGCTCCTCCTAATCTTGGAGACCGTCAACGATTACGTGCGATTTCATGGTGAGACCTAATGGCTGACAACCCGCGCAAGTGCAACGGCTCATGTCGGTTTGTCCCTTCCACCCTTTCCGATCGATAGCATATCAATCCGCACTGTTGACCACGCCCCTATTGGTGATCTGGATGTTGATGCGTCTCATCGGATTCTGGGGCTGGCTTCGGTAAGTCTAGTCGGTTAATACGCCGCGGCATATCGGGAACGGATCTGATCAATTCCACCTTTATGCCCCTAGCATAACGTACCTCGTCTTCACCTTCCTTCTTACCGCCTATGCCGGTTTCCGCGCATTCCGTGATCCGAATGCGACCGCAGGAGGACCGGCTGGTCAAGCGCAGGCAGCGATGATGAACAATGGGGCACTCCCGAGGTTTTATCTCCCTATCATAGGGGACTTGGCAGAGAGGTAAGTCGAAACGACTCATATACCGATTGCAAGCAGTGGGGCCTGATACCAATATTTGTTATAGGTGGGTGGGCGACGAGTGATCGGAGTGTCTTGCTGCGGAAACTTTACAGAGCGATGTCGTACGGCATCAAGCTCTCGTTCACCGATACCTAGAGTGAAGTTGGTGGAGGGGACAGGGTGTCCGCTCCTGTCGCAATCGTTGTAAAGCCATATCGGGTATCTTTCAGGCAGATACCATCCTTTCAGGCAGATACCATCCTCTCAGGCGGATACTCCAGCATGGATTGAGAAGTCGAGAATCCGAAGTCGGATGCTTCAGAGAACGTTCGTGGGGAAGCGGTACGGTGTCGCTGGTCGGTTGTCACAAAGGCACGCTGCCACGATGATGAGGCCGGCATGAATTGCTTGGATCAAGACTTCGCCTTCGACTTGCGAGAGAAACATATCTGCGTCTCGTGCAACTTTCAGCAAGTAGTGCACAAGCCTGTTATGTGACTTACGGGTCGGCTAACGCACTTGAAGTGTCGGGTTAAACCAACCTGTGAGCCCAGAAGACGGACACTGACACGCTGAAAGATTCTCACGATGCGGGTTGCTAGATCAGCTGTTCGTCAAGTCGCATTACATGGCGAGAGTTCACGTGAAGATTGACAACGAAGCCAAGCTCAAATTTAATCATGACCTAATAGATGTGAATATTATCGATACAAGGTGATTCAGGATACATTTCAAGCTGGGAAAGGTAATACAAACGATGGACGAAAGTCATTTTGAAAAGCGCTGAAACAGACACTTTGATCCTGGAGCACATGCGTGTCCCGATCTAGGCACGCTCCGAGTAAGCGGGCAACAACCCTTGCTTCTCATCAACATCCTCGACATCCGCACTATACGCTGGTACCGAATCCTCTTCACCCTCCTTGGACCCTCGCGAAGCCTCCTCTCGTCGTTGTGCCGCGGCCGCTCCAGGGTATTCGTTGGCGTACGAGTGGGCTCGTCGGATGAGGAGAACAGAGAGGAGGGCGAGTCGGAGGATGACGAGTAGCATGAGGAGGGTGGTGAACGTGAAGACGAAGAGCTCGTGCGGGGAGAGGGACTGAACCATCTGCTTCAAGGATCTATAGAACGGTGAAGGTATGATCAGTACTGCGTGTTGCACGGTGAATGCATACAGCGTTAGGAGCGAACGTACCCAAACACACAGCCGATTCCACCATGCCCCCTTCCGGCTCCCTCATCAACCGGTACGAATTCGTACTTGACGACTCCATCCGGTCCCGTAACGAGCTTCAACAAACCACCATGTCCAGTCATACCACTCCCGACCATATCATCTCCAGGACGAGCGACGACTGCCGTGTATCGGGAAGAACTGAGCGGAGTGTCATACATCCACGAAGGGATGAGCGAGGCATCCGTAGCGGGGATGGAGTGATCATGTTCCCCGAGACGGTGGTGCGAGGCGTGCCATTTGTGGTGCCCTCCGTGTGGGTGAGGAAGAGCTTGAAGACCTTCCGAACCGGTAGACCCGATAGCGTACTTGTCGGCAAACTCCTTCCACCAGCTGGAAGAGAACCCGCCGATTCCCTTGCCGATGTCGAGCGAGTCGGGGTGAGGGAGGTTGGGAATGTGCTTGATATCACCGATGTTGACGTTCGAGTCGGCGTTGGGTGCAAGGGCTTCGATAGTAACGATTCTTATAGGGATAGCGGACACAAGGGACGCAAAGCCTTTAAAGTAGGAAAGGACGATCAGATGGTGGTCTCCCCTTTGTTGTCTGAACCAGAAAGCATACCTGTGACAGCCAAGACAGCTCCTGTGGTGATCTTCATGTTGGTGAACTGGGGGTGATGTTACAGAATATGGGACCTTAAAGGATTGAACGGACAAGTCAATGATTGTGGCGAGTTGATGACAGCCCAACAAGCCAAGCCAAGCGACCCCCAAACTATGCGCCCTATTCTCTGAGACAACGAAGAGGGCGCTTTTTCGCAAATCGCGTAGCGGCTTCGGATACCAAGGCTCGTGTTGAAGCACTTTCTCCAAAAAGTAAACACAAACAAACCTCGGGGCGGTGACGCAGCAGCGACAAAGAGTAGACGACGGAGGACTGCGCATAGTCTGCGGTCTGTAAGTGTGGAACGTCAAGAAGAGCCTTTGGCAGCGATCGGACATCTACATACGGAAGAACAACGACTCACGCTCCTCGAAATGGCTGCCAACAACCGGAGTCGGAAACCGGTACCTGCCTACATCCCTGCTCAGCCGCCAACGCTGGGGAGACGGGTCAGCATGAACACCGGTAATTACGAGTCTGGAGGATCAGTTCCGTGGGGTCAGAGCAAAAGATCGGACTCGCCCATGTATAGCCAACCACCTGCATACCAGTCCTCGGATATTGTGCACCACGAAGGAATGGACGGTTCTGAAACCCATTATGCTCCGGAGCCTTCCGTGATCTCGACAGCTCCGCTGTTGTTATCGGTGAGTCTTCTGAACTCACAGCAGCTTCAGTTGCAGGGCTTACGATTGGTCCTGTCGTAGGAACGAAATCCGTTATCTAACTTCGAAGCAACCGTTGCCGCATCGTTCCCCACCCGGTCTCCCCTTCCCGTCGTCACCCCACAACCGCCAACCAGTGACCCAAATTACCCAGGCAGATTCCAGTTCCATCCGGCTCCCAACTATACCCAACCGCAACCCACGACACCGCTCGCTCCGCGGAGAACCGGAATTAGCAGATTATTTGGTGGTCGACAAGCGGAATATGCCGTTCCCGAGGAACAGGAAGCTGGGCTGCCTTCACCCGTTCCAAATACAGCTCATGGGAACGGTACGCTCCGCAGACGGCAAATGCGGTCGAGGTCGCCTACACCGATGCGAGACGATGAAGACCTGGTAACTACAGGTTCTCTCCCTTACGGTGGATCCCCCCTCAATCCCAATCGGACAGGGAGCATGCTCCATGCGGTATCATCCGCATTGGACGATTCCACAAATGAACGGTCACTGGGATACATGAGGTATGATGAGAAGGACGTAGATTCGATGGAGGGGACCATCGTGGAGGAAGACGACCGCAAGCGAAAGTACGCATATCTCGAGGAATTCGTCTATACGCGGGAAAAGGAAGGGTGCGACATTGGAGATCAGGACCTAGAAGACGACCTTGACGAGAAAGCAACCGAGGAAGAGGAACTTCTCGCTGATGACACGGCTCATTGGGGACCGGCTCCAATGGGTCCCATCCAGCGACGAGGCGGTGACAAGAAGAAGAAATTCGACGTCAAGCTCACTGACGGGAACCTCGTCATGCGCCTAGACATTCCTCTCCAACTCAAAGAGAGTCTCCGACCGTTCTTCCCGCAAGAGGAAATGCTGCAGACCTCGTATACGGGCGTAACCTGTGGACCGGACGACTTTGTGGACAATCATTACTCGTTGCGACAAATCGAAGCTAGGCGAGAGACCGAGTTGATGATCGTCATCACGATGTATAACGAGGACGAAATCTTGTTCCTGCGTACATTGTATGGTGTCGTCAAGAATATCGCTCACCTGGAGGGGAGGAAGAATAGTAGTACGTGGGGCCCTGGTTCTTGGAAGAAGGTGAGCTCTAGTTCAGGCGGTGATGCTGGTTCACGAAAGTCAGAGTGCTGATCAAACAACTCTATAGATCGTGGTGTGTATCGTTGCAGATGGAAGGGCAAACGTGCATCCTAGAGTCCTGGACATATTGGCCACGATGGGTACATTCCAAGCAGGTAAACCCCGTTCCTGATTAGCGGAGAGCTTGCGAACAGACTACTCATTCTGTGATTAGGTGCAATGCAGAGTGTCATTCAGGACCAAGAGGTCAAAGCACACGTTTTCGAGCACACGACGGCTTGCGTTTTGACGCCCGACAAGATGCAGTTCAAGTTTATCGACAACAAGGGGGTCGTGCCGATGCAGATGATTTTCTGTCTAAAGGAGAAGAACGCCAAGTGAGCGGTCTTTGTCTCCTGACATGGCAAAGGGGAACAAGACTTACACTCTACTGCCCATGATAGGAAGATCAACAGTCATCGTTGGTTCTTCAACGCATTTGCAAGAACCCTCGACGTGAGTCACAGCCTCTGGTGCATCAGCTAGTTCTGGTGTGTCCTTACTCTGCTTCAAACAGCCGACTGTGTGCATCCTGCTCGACGTCGGTACTCGACCATCTCCAAAATCCTTTTACCATCTTTGGAAAGCATTCGACAAGGGGGCGGATGTTGGAGGGGCTTGTGGGGAAATTGCGGTTTACAAGGGGAAGCGTTGGTCCAGTCTGCTGAATCCTCTGGGTGAGTTTTACATTTCCGCAACGACACGCTGCGCTAACCCTCCGCCACTCCTGCCTACGCTAGTTGCAGCGCAAAACTTCGAGTACAAGATCTCAAATATTCTCGACAAGACAACCGAAAGTGTGTTTGGTTATTGTGCTGTTTTACCAGGAGCCTTTTCAGCGTACAGAGTAAGCTACATGCACAAAGAAAGCATGTACGCAAGTTGATCGCGACTGCCATCGCAGTGGCGAGCTTTACAGAACGACGAAACTGGCCGAGGCCCACTTGCGAGCTATTTCAAGGGTGAAGAGTTGAAGGGTAAAGATGCAGACACGTTCACTGCGAATATGGTGAGTTGATGGATGTCATGAGCCGTTCTGTCATCACAACTGACATTAAATTATCCGAACGATTCTCAGTATCTGGCAGAAGACCGGTAAGAAATTTGCCTTTCGAAACGTACTGACTTACAAGCTGAACAAGGGACTCAATTCATTGCTCAGTATTTTATGTTGGGAGATTGTGTGAGTGATATCCACATCTATGTTTTGATCTGCGCTCATCTGGAGTTACGCAACTATCACAGAGCAAAACCAAATCATCGCTTTCGCTTGAAGTACGTTTCTGCAGCCGTGGCGCACACAGATGCACCAGAGACCATCGCGGAATTCATTAGCCAACGTCGAAGGTGAGCAGACATTTCCCATTTTGCCTAAGGTCCAGACTAAAGCAGTTGTGTTCCCTAGGTGGCTGAATGGTTCGCTATTCGCTTTGGTATGTGCAAAACCTCGGAGCCTCGATCGGTGATTGCTGATCACTGCTTCCATTCTTGTATCATCAGGTCTATTCCCTAGCCCATTTTTTCGATGTTTACAAGACCAAGCACAGTGTAATCAGGAAGATGGCGTTTACCGTGCAAGCATTCTACAACGCTGTCAATCTGGTACGCATGCTCGTTTCGTTTCGAGTTTTGAAGACTGATGATTGCCTTTCCTCAGGTTTTCCAATGGTTCGGGTTGGCCAACTTCTACATCTTCTTTGTGGGTGATGATCATCGTACTTGCCTTCATCCTCGCTGACTTGGGTATTAATACGCAGGTTATCCTGACGGCGTCGCTGGAGGACCCCTCTTTCGGAATTCCGAATATCAGATATCTGAATATCATAATGCAATATGGCTATCTTGGAACCGTCGTTGCCTGCTTCCTTTTCAGCATGGGAAATAGACCACAAGGGTAAGTGCTTCCTCTCACCCTCTGATCCACCAACTGTGACTGACATAGACGCTATGCAGATCGATTTGGAAATACCGTACGGCAATTTATATTTTGGCTGCACTCACCATATACATGCTCGTATCCGCCATTATCTGCTCCGTCAAGGCTTTCCAGCAAATCGACAATCCGATGTATGCTCGGATGCTCGTTTCTTTGCTGGCCACCTATGGTGTTTACATCTTTGCCTCGTTCATCGCGATGGATCCTCTCCACCTTCTGACATCGGCGGGTCAATATTTCCTTTTGCAAGCCAGTAAGTCACGCATTTTCCCATTTCCGCTGGGCGATCAAAGCTGATTCGAGTCTTGTGTAAATAGCATATCTGAATGTCGTGAGTAACAGATCCAAGACTGGCCCATCAGGCCCTCAAAGCGAAACTGACGTCCAACTGCCTGGTTCAGTTAAATGTATATGCATTCTCCAATCTGCACGACTTGTCCTGTAAGCCTCGCCTCATATGAGACTGCGCCCGCAAAACATAAATTGACATCCCTTGCTGCACATAGGGGGAACGAAGGGTGCTGATACGGCTGAACCAAATCTCGGGGTTGTGAAGGGTACTGGCTCTACTGTTGCCGTAGAGCTACTGCCTCCGGAGGGTGCAGACGCGGAATATGCCAAGAGCGTGGAAAATATCAAAATGCGCAAAGCGATACCCAAACCCGCTGGCAAGACAACATCTCAATTAGAGCAGGAAACAAAGGATTACTATGTACGCACCCACTTTGGCATCTGCTCACCAACTGCGCACCAACAAATGGCTGACTCCTGAATTATTTCCGTAGGCTAATTTCCGAACGAACGTCTTGTTGGCTTGGGTCTTGTCAAACGCTGTCCTGGCAAGCCTGATACTCTCGGGTGACGTCTCCAGCAGCTTCAGCTCGTCCTCCTCGGTGTCCAGTGTTTACATGATGGCCGTCCTCGGTGAGTATTCAAGCATCAGCGTCTCGATACCGAGCTGATCCACCACAACGTTCTAAAGTTTTCGTCGCTGCTACTTCCTTTTTCCGGTTCCTGGGTTGTATCATATACCAGATCCTGAGACTGAGTTCCAGTCTCGGGTAGCTTCGTTGTACGGGGTTGCGGGGACAAGATACATATGGACTATGCATAATGGGGTACCTTTGCTGAAAGATAACACGCCTCATATCCGCTTAAACTATGGTTACAACCCCGCCACGTCGATGACCCTGTCATCGACATAAATTCCCCTTGACACCCTTGTTCGCATCTTTCAGCATGACTCTCACTTCCTCTTCATTGACATCAAGCCCATGATGCTTCTTGATATGCCTACGTAGATCGTATAGCCGACCGAACCGATGTCTGCAGCGGCTAAACGAATCCACGCATTCGCAGGGACATAAGAGCGGCTTCTTCTCCAGTGCGGCGGTTTCCACATTGTGGAACCCTGTGAGCAGGTCGACCGTATCCTCCGGGATGGTCTTTGCTGGCGGCTGTGTTGTTAGCAGACCGGTGATTGCGCTCATGGGCCCGTTCCGATGGCGTGCGGAGATATGGCGTTGCAGAAGATGTTTGTGACCATACGTCTTGTCACAGCCTGTATGGGGACAGGCGAACGGACGAAGATTGAGATGTGCAGTCTGATGGTGAACGGTCAGTGCACGTTTCTGATTTGTCAAGCAAGATGGCAAGTTCAGCAGGCTACACCCGATACACCATTCGTGGCCGTGCTCACTGTTTTGAATCGTTTCCCACATCCTTCCTCACCGCACCCGAAATCTTTCCCGAAGTCCGAAGCCGACCGTCGAAGTTTCTTTACTTCATTGTTTGGAAAGAGAGTAGACTCTGCGCCACTGTCTGTGCGCTTGCGTTTAAGATTGGACATGATTTCCGGAAGGTATGACGGATCTTCCGGGTCATCGTCGTCGTCGTCTTCAAACTTTTCAAGGCGATCCATAGACTCGGCATCTGCCTCCACTGTCTGTTCAACCGCGTTACTGTCCTTGATCGCAGAGATTTCTAGATCGTCCCCATGGTCTGCATGGATCTTCAAGTGTTCCCGAAGATTCTTGGAATTCTTGAACGTACGTCCCTACATTCCAAAAATATGTCAGTCCCCGGAAACCCCACCTTTTATCCCCAACCGTCACCAAAGACTCACGTTACAATCCGGAAACGGACAATACGGCGGATGCTCAACCTTGATATGCGCCCTCAAAGCAGACCACGTCGCAAAAACCAGACCCTGATCCCCATGCACCTCATGCGAACACAAATACCTCGCCTCATCATGCCTCTTCTGATGTACCTTGAGCCTTTGGGAAGTCGGGAAGCTCCAGGTACAGTCGGCGTGGGTGCATTTGAATGGTTTCGTCCCGTTAGGAGAATGCATCGATGCGACGTGGGAGCGGAGTTGGTGGTGTTTCGAGAAAGCGATCTCACAGTGGGGACACTGCCGAAGCGCGAGACACGGATCAGGTTCCATTCGGATAGAGCTGCAGGACGAGAACGCGCTCACCTCATATTCTAGCGGAACGTCGTGCAACTTTTCATGTCTACTCTGGTGCTGAGCTGTCCAAAATCGTTTCCCACAACCTAGATGCGAACACTGAAACGCCTTTTCCTCTGGTGATTGATGCGTTCTGGCGTGTGCTGTAAGATGAGATGCTCTGATGTAACTAGCTCCACATTCGGCGCAGACATGTGGCCTCTGTTCGGAAACACGAAAGCAAATGTCAGCGTGACTCTCTTTGAAGAGACGGAGTTACGCTACTGACCTCTCCCGTATGAGAAAGCTCATGTTCCCTCAACTTTGCGGGTTTCGAGAACGACTTCTCGCACTCGTCCCAAGGACACAGATACCGTTTCGGCCTCATCGGCGTTTTCCCCTTTGTATTCACCGCACCCTTGTCCGAGCCTTGTACTTGCTCATCCTCTTCCGGCGGCGCAGTCTCGGTGAGTGTCTTGCCCTCGAGGTGATGGAGGAGGAGAGCACTGGTCGTGCCATAGTCGGCGGTGAGGCAGAGCTTTGACAGCGCATTGACTGACTGGTGATGATCCGTTGTCAAAGCGCTGGAATGGCGAGAGGGACCAGCCTCTGCATTCGAGCTGTCGGGGTACGTAGGAACCGAGGATCGACGCGCTTGGGCGATCATTGCTGCCATTGCCGAAATAGAAGTGATTGCCATACGAGACGAAGAGGTTTCCTGTAAAGCAGGTAAATGTCTGTTCATCTTGCTGCAACCGGCACGGCAGGAGAAAAGATTTGGATCCGCGCACATGGAGTCACATGACGAGACGGCTGCAGCTTGAATTGAGACAGATAGCAAGTGACTGCTCAGGGAGAACGGGTTTGCGAAGGTCACTTCAGGGATCGCACCTATCCCTGTCCAGGGAGTGCACAACATGCTCGCCGCCGCATTGGCCGACGAGCTTGCTAGGAAACGACGAAACATCGCAGGCCCTGCAGCCGCACCACCGAATGCGCCCCGGACGGCGCCTGTATCTTCGACATTACGAACGACAACGGCAGGAAAGGGACCAGCCGACGCCGACAATGCATCCCTCGGGCCTGTAAAGCAGCGTTCCCGTAGATACACTCCCTATGGACCTGTTCCTATCCGATTCGACCAGAACGTCACAGACCAAATCACAGCGATTCAACGCCAGCAACATACGGTAGCATCCCACACCTACTTTCTCACAAAACCAGAACACCAAGGAACAGCCGAGGAGCCCGAGCTACCTACAGGGATATGGGGGTTCGATAAAGCCGACGTTGAGCGATACCCATCACTGCTAAAGAGGAACTTTTTCTGCATCCAGCATCATCAGGCGACAGGTGAGCCGACATCCTGACTTCGTTCTCCATACTGACTATCAAGCTCCTCCACAGCGCTGCACTACGACCTTCGTCTGCAATTGCGGGGAGGAACATATTCCTGGGCGGTACCGAAAGGGTTCATGGGCCTCCATCGGTCTCGCGAGCCGGTCCACCAGGCGTTTCAGACTCCCGTACATCCTATCAGCTATACCTTGCACCAGGTGCGCCATATTCTGACAATGTAGTTTCCGTACATCGCTGACGCCTGTCAAGACTGCAAGGGATCGGACGGAAAAGGTAGGCGCTCGTCGAATAGGTAACAAAGACCAGAGCTTATACTCTGGATCATATAGTGTTCAAGAATGGAACCAGAGGTGGAACTCGTGAGTTCCTGTTCTTCTCCTCCGCCAGCAAACACCGATACAATCATCTGAACATGTCACCTCAAAGAGCTCTGGGACGTAGGAGAATACGTAATCGACGCAGTAGAAAGTCGTGAAGCCGGAAGCCCCGAACCATCCTCGATAGACGACCCGTAAGTCCATCTCTCGCAACGCCTACTCCTAGCTACCTAACTAACGCCATGATCGCTCAGTATGGGCAGTCACGAGGAAGATAAATTATGGAATGCGATCTACGGCAGACGGTACGAACGGGACAAGGCTGGGAAACGGCATCACAAGAAGCCGGCGATCCATATTACCCTCAAGTGAGTACCCATGGAAAGGTGTGATTGGTGGTGGCTGACATGGCCACCCCGCAGAAATGGCAAGAAGGTATGCTTTCTGGCTTTCGGAGCGTAGCTACTTGGGACTGAACGTCGACCTCGATGCAGATGACCAACCACACCTTTATCATCCGCAAGGTCAATGACGAATACGACAGTCGCGGCAACACCAAGGTAGGCATCGGCGACGTGTATCCCAGACAACATCGCTGAGAACCAACGGCATATAGTCTCAGTGGATGATCCAGTTACCCCAGGGCGTCGAAGAATACCAGTATCCGCCAAACGCCGACAAGAGCATCATCGATGGACGTACACTGGTCGAGGTATGTAATGCAGAAGTCATTAATTGGGTTCCACAGGCCAAGGAGGCAGAGCTCGTCGAGGAGCCGGATCTTGCTTGAGCGACGTATTCTCGGAAAGGAGCAGGAGAATCACATGCCGCACTCTAACTCTGCAGTTTTCATATGTGCATATCTGGTTCCACGCGAATAGCCTAAGGCGACAGTTGTTATGTATTCCAAAATAATTTCTCAGGGTTATGGTGTTATCCGTTACTGAAATGAGCGGCCGCCCAAGGCCGAAACAGAACGAAATATATACGTTGGCACAAACCCCTCTAACGTGACTACAAGAACACAATTCACTGCTAAGATTCGAGCGACGAAGTAGGGCGGTTGCCCCGAAGAGCATCTGTCAACAGGTGGGTTATGCCCTCCCGAGTGAGTGGCGCAGGATTGAAGTACGGCTTTAACAAGGCAATCTCGACAGCCTTCTCCACATCTTCCGGTTTCAGTCCGAGTTCCGCAAGCGAAGTTGGTGCGCCTAAACTCTTTGCCATGTCAAACAAGGTAGCCGCAGGATCACTCGAACCGATGATGCTGCCGATCTTTCCCATGGCCGAGGCGGCAGCTTTGGTATTATAGGCGATGACGTGAGGGAGGAGAACTGTGTGCGTCTCCGCGTGCGGTAAAGCAAAAGAACCTCCCAGGGTGTGGCACAGTTTGTGGTGCATGGCCATGCCCACAGAACCCAGGCAAACGCCAGACAACCAGGCTCCGAGAAGGGCGTCGGACCGAGCTTCGGTATTATGCAGGTCGTCTTTCAACGTCGACAAGCTTGACCACAGCTTCGATATCGCTTTCTCCGCCAAGGTTTCCGTTATCGGATCCAGCTCTGGGCATATAGGGCTTCGACAGCATGCGCCATGGCGTTGAAGCCTGAGATTGCGGTCAATTTGAGAGGCAACGTCAAAGTGAGGTCGACATCGTATACGATCACCTCTGGTAAGACGCAGTTATGCCTGTCGACTGTCTTGACTCCGTTCTTCGTCTGGCCAATTATCGATGTTGCTTCGCTTCCGGCATAGGTCGTCGGCAGAAAAACTTGAGGAAGACCCGTTCGAAGGGCAAGAGCTTTACTCAAGCCAATGGTGGATCCGCCTCCTATAGCAACCTATCATGCATCCCAAATTATTCAGCCGGAGACCGGACATCGAAACAGTCCGGGCTTACTAAGCAGTCTGCGTTGACAGATTTACAGACGTCGAGTGCTTTCAAGGTCACTTCTTCGGGTGTGTGCATTTCAGCGAGATCGCATCTAGAAGATGAACGCCGTGTCAGTACCGGATGCTTCTGCCACCATCTCATGCTTACACCGAGACACAAACTTCTCCCAAAATAGCCTTGAGCCTCCCCCCGAACGCCGCCTTGCCCTTCGTCACAACCACCATAGCCCTGCGACAACCGAGCGAAGAGATGACATCACCGATATCGTCGATGGTCTTCCTGCCGAAGATGACCTTGGTACTCGTCGGTTGATAGATGAAGTTGCAATGCGACATGGTTCTACCGAAAGACTGATGAGCGATGTTGCCGGAAGGGGTCGCACCCGACCAAGTGTAGGCCAGTACAAGCACTCAGTGAGAGCGTTTCACGAGACAAGCAACGCTATGGTGACTCGATTCCGTCAAGGTCGCCCTTGTGTAGTGGCGTTGACGCGGGAACTTTTCTTCGGTATGACAGAAAACGGCGCGGCTGAAAGTTGCTGTGATAGCTGATGTGATCATGCCACTCTTTGCAATTTATTAACGATGCGGAAGATGTGTCGCTGTGTCGTCGGAGTGCAGCCCGGATGTGGGACCTTCCGGACCCAGAACTACCGGAAGCAGCCGAGCATAGATTGGCAGCGGTTCTTCGAGTTCCGGCTTCATCGTTTCAGCCTCCTCAGTCATATCTGCCCGACTGTCATGCCGCAATGCCTGACTCACTGATTACTGGTTGTCATAGCTATGCACCCCGCTTGCGCCTTGTCGCGAAACCTTCACTACGCTCAGCCCTGCTTAGCGACAGACTCAACAACCGAGTCGGTTTGGATGAGAGTCTTGTTGTCCCCGCTGCGCTGCTTCCCGTCCCCGCTTCTCCGCTCGCCCGCTCGGTCAATGGACTTGGCCTGCGCTCGACTCCGCTGTCCATCCGATGGGTTATTCCGCTGATTTTACTTTGTCAACGGACTCATACTACATTGCTCGCAACAGTTCAAAAGAACGGCGAGTGAAGTTCCAAGGGGCAGGTATGCTAATCGTATACCTGCCGAAAGTCCAACCAACGTAAGCGAATATCGAATATATGATGTAGGAAGAAAATCATACGTGTACAAAAACAGGCTTTTAACTTTACAACGCACCTATCCCCGTCACTGCACCGTTACCGCATCCTGATGATTCGCTCGTCACTTTCCCGAAAGAATGTTCAGCTGAAGCTCCTTCACCTCGAACAATCTTTTTGTACTCGGGAAGATGAGCGCTGGCACAGATCATGAACTGTTCGAAAAATGCTGCCAGTTCTGCGGTGTCGTCTATTTCGAATAGGTTTGCGAAATAACCGTCAGGTCGGACGACAGTTACAGCTCCCGTGATGGGCGAGATACCATAAGACTGATAAGGGCGGCCGTGTCCTTGATGATACGACTCTTCATCATGCAGACCTTCCAGTAATCCTCGCTGACGATCTTTCGGCCTTGTTGTCCGGCACTGCCAGATCGATGACACCGTGTCGTGCGCAGTGTCGGAAGTCGAACGGTCAAGATGAAGGACATTTCCTCTACACGAACCTGACTCCCTTGAATCACGATAGGTTAGTTCAGTTGTATCTCGCAGAACTAGCTACAACGCTAATATGTACAAGGGTTATATTCATAGGCATATCTACCTACTCGGTCGCGGTCACTCTACACGAAACTGACTCCCTTGAATCACGAGAGGGGGTTCGTGCGATGATGAGTGGGGCGTTGAATCACCGGGGGTGTCTGCGGCGACCAAGACAGATGAATCACATACGACTGATGTCCCAGAGGTGAATCTATTGCCAACCGCGAGAGCCTTATGAAATTCCTTCATAGAAATTCCGTCCGAGCTGGGGTCATCAGATATGTTGGGCTTGCCGGAGAACAGCCTTGAAAACGGATTGAAGAACGGTGGATCGAGCGTCAGATCGGCAATACACTAAACGGCATCCGAATTCTTGGGTTTATCCGCTCTAGTGGACAGCATTCACCACCCCAAACCAGAGGTCGGTCACCTACCGCTGCTCAAGTACTGCATCAACTAAGGTCTTCATTCTCTCTCTCAGTAAGCGACAGAGGCTAGGGTCCTAGGTCCCTTCTTCCTTGAATGCGCTCGTCATGTCAGTCTATCGGCCGTCGAGTCCTCTGGTTACCACGACTGATATACGGAAATTCGCAGGTTGAAGTCAGAGAAAGTATTGCGTCAGAGGATAAGGGCGAACCCATGCTCGTGCAAGGAAGTCATTGATCTCCAGGTAATTCTTGCAGCCATCTGCCATATTAACTCTTGTGATACCTCCTCACATAACGCTGACCAGGAGTGTCTTTCTTGATTATCAGGGCAAAGCAGTATCCGGCGTAGTGATGGACACATTGGAAACTGTACATGCAGCCAAGGGCAGGAAGACACGCGCCGTCCAATTGACTCAGTGGTGGCTGCAAAGGACGATACGGGACTGTACGATACCCAGCAAGATGGTTCATACGAAGTCGATTGCCGAGGGCAATTGACGTTGGGAGAAGACATACTTTACAAGTTCCGTGCAGTTGACCGGTACCCTATCCGATGTCAAACGATGTAAGCACAAAGCGCCTTGTAGCGAACTTGTTCGGAAGCTGAATGATTCCATTCAACTCGATAGGGTCCAGGCGGAGACCTACTCGATCGGCTGAACAGACACGTCTACCGCCCGTCCCATCTCCACATGAAACTAGCGTCCGCGAAACAAACATGTCCTCTGCTGTGCGCACAAGTCTGAAGCGGTCCCATTAACCCGGCACCTGGGTTCGAGCCACTTACGACGGCCTTGTATTTCAAGGGGAATTCCTTCCTGACAAGGTTCGTCATTTTTCTCGCTGAAACGCTTTGACCCTCAAATCTTACCGACTGTCGTCAACAGCGACGCCGTCTTTGGCATGAAAACGTTGTTGGTAACGGACCCGGTGTCAGTTGAAGACAAGGGGAGTCTCGTCGACATGGTTTCTCTGGGAGATCTTTTTGGTTGCTGGAATTTGACTTTGTGCTGATTACCGAGGAACAGGCGAAGGAAGTGAAGGATGGCAAGGTCAACAGTTAGTCTTGGTGCTGCCTGGTTGGTACTTGCCGTCCGAATGGTATCGGCGTGTAGTGCTGTCTTATGTCACCCTAATGACCCAATTCCACATTCATGCTTCAATTTACGATCCATCGCTCAGGCGCGATGTTTATGTACCTCTTTGATAAAGCATCCGTTCCAGGCAGGGTGTATCGAAACATTGTGAAGCTATTAAATATGATTGCTTTAAGGGCCAGACTCGATTGGGACGGAACTACTGCCATCCCAGTCACAACAACCTGAGACGGCCTCGGACCTTCACGCTGCTTTCGGGGTGGAGAACTGTCATCTAGACAGCGAAAGCCAAATATCACCTTGCACCGATAATGAGGTTTAGAAAAGCACTGTACGTGCCGAACATCATGTATCTGTATCCTGTTCAATACAACACGGTCCTTCAAAGAGCATTAGATAGTAAGAAAGATATCAAAGGCTCCATAATTCTGCCAGCGCTCTTATCCCGCTCATTTGCTTCTTTGTATCTGCTCCAACAGTACCCCCATCCGTGCATTCAAATTCGGTCGTCCGTCCCTCCTCTTGCCACCTGCACCCGCGAAACCGACAACATTCGACCGAGCAGGGCCCTTGGGGTTCGTCTTTGTGTTGGCTTGGACTGCTGCGGGTTTACGGATCGGTCCGTCGCCTCCGTCTTGCGCGGGTTGTTTTGGTTGTTTACGACTTCTAGATGGATGAACTGCGGGAGTGCTTCCTCCTAGCGGGCCGAGGTATGCCTCCCGTTTAAGTTCCCTTAGTGAAGGGCCTTCTGGCGTCTGTTCAGTAGGGCGGGAAGACGCTTGTGCTCTTGAGTGTGGACGACTTTGCTGGAACTTGTTCGGTGCAGAACCGAGAGGAGCGGATTTGTTGAATCTCGGGATTGGGGCGGGAGTTTGGCGGAAGCCCTGTCGGTTCTTTCCATGGTCAAACGATTCATCCATCTCCGCCCTGCTCGTCTCGCGCGATCCGTCATCCCTTCCCTTCCCCTTCATCCTTCTCCGTTGTTCGGCAAGTTCCGCATCTTCCTCGAAGTCTTCATCTACTTCGACCTCCATCCCAGTAACAAGACGGTCCTTGCGCACGCGTGGCGCGTCGTCATCGGATCCCGAATGCAGAAAATCGTCCTGATCGTCGGAATCATCAAAGACATCATCACCACGTTCCCCTTCGTCTCTGCTCAACACGCCAATCGCATCACGCTCATGTCCTTTCCCTCCAGCCATCCCGTATGAGTTCGCCCTCACTCCCAGAGCCGTCGCATTTCCCGAGCTGCCGAGCCGTTCGGACGAGAGTCCTTCCTTCTTCAACGTCTTTGCGAACGATTTCTTGATTCGCGCGCGGTCGATCAGATCTTGCTTGATTTTCTTGGCTGCACGAGGATGGCGAGGATAGAATGAGTGTCATGCATGGTGCAAGAGAGCAACTAGTTCGACTTGCCTTTACCGAGATAAGCGTCACTCGGCGCATGAGACGGTCCAACCTTGAATCCACCTCTGCCTCTTCCGCTGCTTCCACCCCGTCCGCCTCTTGCGCCACGACCACCCCGACCACCTCCGCGACCTCTGTTGTTCTCTATCGGCGCCATGATGAAGTGTATGGTTGATGATTCCACTGACGATCACAACAGTTACGTCCAACTCGTTCAACAATCATATCAGCCAGTTGACATTGCATCACACCCAGAAATAATCAGCATCCGCGTCCGTACCTCACGTGACCGGTTTCTCGCCCGCTCGCCTTCGTGTGACAGAGCGGTGCGCGATCACTCGTCGACTTATGTTGGCAAACAGGAAGTCGGTTTCAGGTCTGTGGCTGTATCGCTGCAACACTCACCACTCATCTCGTCTCCCAAGAAAGCCCGGTTTCCCCTCCCTTTTGAATGTCAGCAGAACGTGAGTGTCTCGCTTTCTTGGATTGTGTCGGTGATGTTTGGTCTTCCTTATCCTGGAAGATGTGGCGGATGATCATCTTTGCAGAGACGAACATGGCTGATCTCTTGATCCTTATAATCTCTCGCGTCCATCCCCATCCGCCACTCGATTTGGAACGTCCTGTGCACATGCATGCGCGCAACTGCAACCATAACTTTTGCAATCAGAAACCAACAAAGTGGACGCCACTCAAGCCAAGAAGAAGCTTGCCCCTGCCGGGGGCATGCTCAACTTGAACAGCCGAGGTAAGTTCGTTTCTGCGCTGGCCGGTATTTTCGAACTCGCGCCAACTCTCGTTATGCTTTCTTTCGACTCAACCTCCTCTGCAACTACAAGACCCCTTTGCTGACGCGGATTTCGGTGGAAACTCGGGTGCTGGCACACCTGTCCACGAAGAGCCTAGAGGATCGGACAAGATTCATATCCGTGGGTACCAGTCTTGTGACCTCGCAGCCTCTACTTTTGAGCTGACTGCCTTATCTTGGTCGAACAGGAATTCAGCAGCGAAATGGTAGAAAGATGTTGACCACCGTTCAGGGTCTCGACAAGGCGTACGATGCGAAGAAGGTGTTGAAGGCATTCAAGAAGGCAAGTTTAGGAACAGCCTCCCAAAAGATTCGCTGATCTTACATCCGTCTTGCCTGTAGGAATTCGCCTGCAACGGTACAGTCGTCTCCTCTGAAGAAGCAGACGAAGAAGGTACCCCGGAACCGACCAACAAAGTCAAGCAGAACTTTGGTCAAGTTATCCAGTTGCAAGGTGATCAGCGAGCCAAGATCCGAGAGTTCTTGATCTCGACAGGCATGGTCGCCGAGCGGGAGGCAAAGGAGAAGATTCAAGTGTTCGTATCTTGGCGGAGATCGATCATTTGCCGTTGGACAGCTTGCTGACTAATGCTTGTCTTTGATAGTCACGGTCATTAAAGGACTACGACGGTCACAACACAGCGAGAGCAATTTGCGGACCTGTTTAGCGAAGCCTCTCGTCACTGGCTACTACATTATATAGTTGTCCGACTCTGTTCGAGTGTACTTTTTCCTCTATAACCAACAGGAGTCGGCTTGACGAGGCGATACAGCTCTCCGTAAAGCAAGACGCAATGTATCAACATATGCATATGCTACAATACCAAACGAGCTCTACCATCATTCTACAATTTGAGAGAAAAAGCATGCAATGACTCTGTTACAAGAGTCCTTCCGGGTCCTCTCACCCTTCTTGACCTTCAGGGCCAAGATTACGCCAGGCTATCAAGTTGACATCACATTGCTTCGCTTCTATAGGTGCTCAAAGTACAATCCCATGCTCATGCGATTCGGATATTCCATTCTCGAACGATCCGTACGCCCGGATTCTTGATTGTGAGTTTGCTAGCTGTACCTTCCGACTTGCCATTAACAGCCTTTCCGTTCTCCCAGTCCCATTCAGGCTCCTTCGTCTCGCCGTCTACGGAGACCCTAGAGGGTTCCGCTTGCAGACCTAGGATGACGACCTTCTCGACTCGGACGTCATTTATCTTCCCAGCCCAGTCGTTGTCGGTGGCGTTATACTGCGTGACCGCGGTACTGTTCTCGTCCACCTTGCTGAAAGACGATATGATCGTCTCCCCCTTTACGGACGCCGTCTTGAAACCTCTCCAAACGTATTCCCCCTTCTGATAGCCGAACGATTCTCCGTCGTCGAGGTATAATTCTCCCTCTGCTTCGCCTTGTCTGCCAAGAGCAATGACGAGCGTGAATGGATCCCGCCACATCAAGGTCGAAGCCCTTCTAGCTCGAGTTCGCACTGTCAGAATATTGCCTCCTTGAATGAGCAAGGGGAAAGTCTCGAGAGGCGCCGGAACGGTGACATGTCGACGGGAAGTCGAGGCGGGGTACATGTAGTGGTTGAAGTAGTTGTAGTAAGGCTAAACCCCGTCCATTAGCAACGGCTCTCCGATGGAGGATGCGCATAACCACTAACCTGATTGTCTGAGAGGTATACTTCGGACCTGTCTGCAGATGCTGCCGTAACGGGCTTCACCAATAATCCCGAACCACCAACGTAGTATTGGTCATCGACAGCGAATCCCTTGTCGTCCTTGGGGAAGACGACATACTGAGGCCTGAAAGCGAATGGATCAGGTCGATGCGAAAGCCGTTCATTGTCAGATACTTACCTCATGGTAGGAGTGCCGGTCAGGCTGGCTTCGTGGAAAGCGGTATACCAGATCGGGAGCATGGTATATCGCAACCGGATGGTATCCCGCATGATACCCTTGTACGGTTCATCATACAGGTAAGGTTCCCTTCGCTTCGTGTCGATATGGGCATGAGCTCGGAAGAATGGCATAAAAGCACCGGCTTGATACCACCGAACGAGCATCTCCGGTGACGGGTTGCCGAAGAAACCACCGACATCGGCTATATTGATACATCCATCAGTCACTTGCCGCAGCGTCAGATGGATGTATAACTCACCACCGCAGAAGGTCATGCCGCATATGTTAAGAGACAACAACATGGAGGTTTCGCCCGCCATGTGCTCTATGTAAACAACAGGCAGCATTAGCCCTAATGACCAGGTCTGGACTGCGTTGCAGCGCTTACCCCACGTTCCCATGTTATCGCCGGTCCTGCAAGAGGGGTTGGGCGTCAGTCATACGGCAGCGACAACTAGCGAATAGATTTACCAAATAGCCCCGTATCGCTGTGAACCAGCAAAGAAGCTTCGAGACAACACAAACGACCTCTTAGCGGGTTCCTCCCGGGCAAGTAATGCGTCATGTGTGGCTCGGTGCTGCAGTAGCATTATCAGTTTCGACGCTGCGGCAAGGCAAAACAACGTTGTGTACTTACGAACAACATGCCGTTGATGTTATGGACATCGCGGTGCTCCCATCCACCATGGTGCATGTTGTCTCGCGGCATCGAGATCTCCGGCCCGTCGAAGACGGAGGGCTCATTCATGTCGTTCCAGATGAAAAGATATTTCGTGGAGTCCTGTTATTCATCATCGGGTTGAGAAGTTAATCTAATATTTCCCGGAAAGCGAGGACTTACCTTCCAGACACTGAAAGAGAACATGTCGGTCCACCACGACCATGAAGTGGGATTGAAGAAGTCTACCCAAACACTGCTTCCAGTCCAGCACCAACCCTCAAAGTCAGTTTTCCCGTCCGACTTTTTGGTAATGACGTTTTTCTCCTGGGCGTCCTTGTAGATTCTGAAGTCTTCGGTTCGTTTGATGTGAGGGTCTACGATGGCCACCATCTATCATAACTTTGTGAGAACAGCACGGAATCGAAGTGGAAATCAAACTATACCTTTCTGCCTTTAGCGCCAACTTCATTTTGCATTTTCGCGGGGTCAGGGAAATGCTTCTTATCCCAATCAAAGTATCTGTGTTCGTCAGCATACTCGATATCAAGCCAGGTCACATCCAGAGGGATATCTTCCTCGTCAAACCGCCTCTGAACTTCCAAGACATCCGTGTCATCGATGTAGTTCCATCGACATTGATGGTAGCCAAGTGCCCATTGAGGCGGAAGGTCGGTTGTGCCGGTAAGGCTGGCGTACTGCTTGAAAAGCGAGGAAGGGTCGGGACCGGGTAGAATCACGAGATCCATGATACCGGACTCTGATATCCAGTGTGTCTGAACACCGCTTTTCGCATGAGTGACGTCCACGAGCGTCTCGGAAGCCACCAAGGATAGCAGACCGACGGAACGTTTTGCATTTTGTGCGTGAACGAGAGGAATGGCACCATATAGTGCCATGGTGGAATCGTGCTCGTATTCGAAGATGTCGACATTCCATAGTCGGTAAGGCTCGGTATACCGTCCGCCGCTTCGGAGAAAACAGGTAGATAATTAGCTTGATCCCGTCGTAGAGATATGACAAATACGACTCACTCGGTCGACGGAAGAGACAATGGTGATGCATGTTCGGCAAGACCAAAGATGTGTTCTACACCTGGGAAGGAGATGTCCACGGAGAAAGCTTCGGGGCCTTGGAGAGGAACGCCTGGATCAGGAATTATCCACGTCACAAACGAGCACATTCCTGATCTCACCTTTAGGCTTCGAGTCTGTCCATTTGCTGAACTTTTCTTCCCAAAGCTCTCCATCGGGTTCCCCTTCGAACCAGGTGGTGTTTTTCTTTGAAGAAGTGGCAGAGAATACCTGCTGATTACCCCCTGCTGCTGCGTCACCACCTTCAACCTCCGCTGGCGTGTCTTCCTTTGTCCTGAAATGCTCCATGTGGAAGAGATTGCGTTCGTTGATATACATGACATCTTCGCCATCTCGCCGGAAAGTAACCTTGAATGGTGCATGATCGATGACGAGCTCCAGGGCGGTATTGATGCCGTAATTGAACGAAGTTCGACCCTTCGATGATTGCTTTCTGATGTTACCGATAGAAGTCAACGTAAGCTCGGAATCCACCAGCGCCCATTTCGCGGCTTCGTTGTATCGTTTCCAAGGAAGCTTGGACCCGACTTCATCGACTCGCAATCTAGCGATGCCATCACCCTTCTCCAGAAAATCGACCGTGAGCGCAAACTTGACTTCCGGGTAGAGCTCGGTATTGAGAGGAAAGGTCCACGAGGCGCCATCCTTCTGCGGAATCGCGCTGTGTTGACCTTCTCCAAGAGAGTATGGCGAGTGGAATCCGCTGGCTTGAGATCGCTCGGACAAGCTGCGGAGTCTTCGGCAAAAGGAAGACTGGGAACACGTCTTGAAGTCGCCATGTTTGGCAGCTGGAATGGTTGAACTGATCGCGGCCAGGAAGAGCAGGAAGGCCAAAGGCCAGCTCCAGGCCGGTAGTCGTGCGTCCCTCATTGGTTGCTGTTCACAATGATAGGAAAGGTTCCTTCTGAGCGATCCCAATTCCATCGATTAAGAATCGATAAAGTGACCGTTAACGCAGCTGCAGTATGCACTATGCTGGAAGCTGAAACAAGCGGGATCCGCGATCGCTTATTACGAATCATGTCACGTCGCAAACCTACGACTCGACTCGACTCGATCCCTCCCGATGTATCGTCCCCGCTAGTATGTTGTCCACTGGAACATTATTATCTGGTGAGATAGTACATGCCTGCATAGCTAGGCTGTCGCATAGCGAGGCTGTCATAGGCTACACCGGATTCCATTATAAACCCTTCCGGAAATAAGGCATTGCGATTCAGCCCGTTCTCGATTCTAACATGTCTCCCTGACCCATCATCTATCTTTCCTGCTTTCACCGGCATCCAAACTCGCCCTCGGCAGTCCATCGAGGTTCAACTCTTCAAGCTGCGCTCCCGTACCCTTCTTGCCCGAATTCTCACCCATATCCGTCGGTCCAAGCGTCAACGGGCTATTTGACAAGCCGAGCGCAGGAATCAATCCCGCATTTGCGAGAGTATTAAGCTCTGTTCGCTGCGAATTACCTGTCGACGGTATGTCTGAAGAGCCATTGTCGGGCACGTCTCCCGTATTATTGCGGGACGGAGAAGACGCTTGGGAGGGCAAGTTGGCGCTGTTCGGTGTGCTTGAAGCAGTGTTGATCTCTTTGCGTAATTTCTCTAGTTCACGTTCGAACCTATTCGGCGAGATGTCAGCGTCAGTCTGATACCCTCGAAAAGGAGATCACCGTGCGATCATGCTTACTTTCTGCCAAAGACCTCTACATAATAGCTGGCACCATTCCACACGGCTTGACTCCAGAGAAGAATCAAGAAAACGATACATGACTTCGGACTGTAGATGAGGAAGGTGGCGGCCGGGAGCATGCAGATGATCGAATAGACTGTTCGGTATCCAGGCAACAATCAGCCAATGCGCCAGCACAACACAAAGGCTTTGCTATACCTAGCTGTCCGCCCATAAATGAGGCTTCTCGATATGTCGGCGTGACACCCTATACGAGACTCAACTTTAGCCAATTGCGTGGACCATAAAGGCACAGACGAAACTTACCTGCAAAGCCTTGCCTATCGGCCCATGCTTGTCGTTGAGCATGCTAATGTCCGATCAGTCAGTCGCGAGGTAAACCGGTAATAGGTGAACAGCCATAGCACTCACTAACGGAAACTGGTCTGACGTTGGCCGGACTCAATCTTTTCTCGTCGATCATGGATAAGAAACTTTAAAGAAACAGTCAACGTCCGAGATCCAACAAAAAGGACGTCGATTACCTACTTTCCAGTAGAGTCCCTGCCAGATAACATCTTGAAGATGCAGTCGAGATTAGCGGGACTCAATGGCTGGATCAGCCGACACCGGACTTACAAGGAACGACGCTGAACAGGATCATGTTTGCCCACGTGAACTCTGATGTCTTGACGACCGCGGGATATCGCTCCTCACGACCCTCGTAGAAATGCCTGTCAAGGACGTGGACGAGGTAAGAGGCCGAGCCATGTATTTTGACAACGTAGAGACACGGACTTTACGATGACTAGAACCAATGGCGGATACATGTGGACAAACAAGCTGGTGACCTGCGATGCTTCGATCTGTCAACGCACGTTCCGCAATACGGAGAAGTGCACTTACTTTGTCGATGCTATGAAAGACCAGAGAATTTCGCCATGTGATGATGGCGCTCGCGATAGGACCTGTCAAAACGATGTAAGCTCGAGGAAGACATGTGGTCTAGAATGGCGGTATTCACCCAAGGTCAGGCACCAACAGGTGATGAAGAAGTATACATTCGATGGGAAGAACCAGAGCCAAATCAGATCCATGATGTTGACGAAGTAGCACAAGCTGTGGGACAAGGTAAACATCTTCAGTTCACACAATCCAACTCTTGCTCTGCACATTCCGCACGCACTCTATAGCAACCCAATTCAGGGATTAGCAAAATCGACGAGGCCCTCGAAGAAGCGACTTACCGAAAAGAAAGTAGTGATAAGCCTTTCTCTTATAGCTCCAGACTCGCGTTGGCAGATAGACCGCACTTTGCACGGTGTACGCAAGAGGAATCCATTCAGGACAGCTACCGGCTATCAGACATGTGAATGTCAGAGATAAGACACTGAACAGGAATGCTAGATACACGCCAAACAATTTAGTTCATCATCGCTGATGGGTTGGGAAAATGGCTGTTACTGACAGACTTTGTCTCGGGTTCGGACGATCTGAGCTGAATGCCATGAGGACGAGAGATCGTTGACTTTGCCGGCGAGCTGCCACCTCGCACTATAAGCATTCCTGCGAGACTCCCCCCTACCATCCGCAACTCACCTTCAACCTGATTCGCTCAACCTCCTTCTCCACGTCCTTCTTGTACCGACTCTTCCACTTCTCACGCTTATCTGCATCATTCGCATCATCTCCTTCAATGGGCAAGGGAGTTTGAGCTCCTGGCGTTCGCGGAGTTCGAAGTCCCTTTGGAATCAGCTCGGTTGCAGCTTGCTTGACTTTCTTGGAGGAAACCCTGAGTTGTCGTTCCAAGAGATCCAGTCGAGAGTCTATGAGGAAAGATCAGTATCGTGAGCATACCCTTGTGCAGTAGAAGCGAGGTTCTCTTACCAAAGAAGGTTTCGAATACGTCTAATTGCTCAGGACGATCAGCAAAGTTTGCAATGTCATGTATTCAAAGCATGCTCACCAAGCAAAGTCAGAGCCCCAGCCCAATTGTTCTCCTCATCTGCCTCATAACCTCCTCCGTTTCCATTCCGTGATGAGCCGCCATAACCACCGAAAAGAGAGCCTTTGGACGACGGCGAGCGGGAGAGAGCGGGACGAGTTGACGGAGGTTTGTCTGTCTCGAAATATGACATACTGCTGTTGTTTCGCGTTGGTAGGTTTTGAGGGCTGACTCCTTCTACAGCAACTGATCACGATCTTAACGGCCTGTACCCGTCTTCATTCGCAGAGGATGCGATGAAAACCAGCAGTACGACATGACGAGGTGAACTGATGATTGACATTCAAAACAAAAGCTCTCGGGAACCCAACCGTTTTTTCTGTGCATGACGTCACTCAGGCTCGCTTCATGCATCATTGCGATACACTCGCATCGCATGTCAGCAGTGTCGTGTTGAAGGTTTGGTCAAACTCTGTCATGTCCTCTGTAGATCTATGTCACACTCTGATAACACCGGTAGCCTTTTACAAGACCTCAATGTCCAAATCGTCGTCCGCCCCTGCCTCACCCTTGGCACCCTCACCGTCGACTGTCAGCTCGTCCTCACCGAACTGACGCACTCCCAACACATCCATAGAGCTCTCCGGTCCCTCGTCTCGCTTGAGCAGACCCACAAGTCGGATCATGTGTTCGGAGATCTGGGCATGGTTAATCAGTTGCGTGTCCTCGCGCATTGCTCGGCTAGTACCCACGCTGTGGTCTTGTTCCGCTTCATGAGCCAGCTTGATCACGGTATAAGTCCCTCTGTTTCGCAACGCTTCTCGGCCAGTAAAGCCTGGAAAGAGCGTGTAAGCTTCGAATAAGTTCTCCCAGAAGCAGCTGGTACTCACTGGCAGCAAGCAGCATCAGGATCTCGACACACATTAACCTCAACACTAGATCCCGTTCTCGAACTTTATCCGGACCAAGGAGCTGTAATGTTTCCGGTAGACTTTCGGCTTCCTGGAAGACCAAAGTTGAACACAACAACGTCAGTGTCAACGAGCGATTACTGACCACTTTCAATATTACTCACGTCCATGTCGATCTCTTCAGGTCCCATTAGGGGTGAAAGCACCCATGGAAGAACATCGACGCCTTTCACCTTTCGACTAGGATTCGACGGGAGCGGTACCCGATCATCTGTAGCATAACATGGCAGTCAGCTTTTCCGTTTCGAGATACAACGAAGTGTGGACAACGTACGTTCAGTTGCCAACAAGAATGGATGCGACGCTCGGTCCATAGCAGCATTCTTGATGCATCCCAAAGCGCCGCCGCGCCTGATGGTATCTTTGTGTTCGGTATACACAACGATTTTCGTCAAGA
Source organism: Naganishia antarctica (assembly GCA_025758675.1). Classification (NCBI taxonomy): domain Eukaryota; kingdom Fungi; phylum Basidiomycota; class Tremellomycetes; order Filobasidiales; family Filobasidiaceae; genus Naganishia; species Naganishia antarctica. The sequence continues at coordinate 147,319 of JANGFJ010000158.1, read as the reverse complement.
GGGGCTCGTCTTCTGGTGAGAGCGTTGCCGGATCGACTGGTTTCGGGAACGCCGGGTATGGGTTCAAAAGGGTTGGCCGAGTTTGTCGTACCTTTCGAGCGGAGCACATTTTGTTTGAGGTTAGCCTCTTCCCTTATGAATACGATGTGGACCCGCCGAGCTTACCATACTAATATTGGCAAACACGCTAGCCAGGAAATGTACGCCTCCCTTTCGCTTCGCTCCTTCCTTGCCCTCGTCAACGCCCTCACCCGCGCCGTCCTCGAAAGCTTGGACGAGTGCTCGAACAGCATCCACTGTTGGGAGGTTTTCGGGTTGCTCCTCCATTTCTGGACGGAATGCCGGATGGACCGTAGAAGATGCCGAACGGGAGAGAGGATAGTAGTATGGCGGGACGGTAGAAGCGTTGGGGAACGACGCTGGTAGTGGCGGCATTTCGAGGATGGGAATCTGGAGAAGCGGGATCACCGGTGTGATGCTCGCATGAGCGGAGATGTTCGATAATAGCATGGCCGATAATGGGGAGAGAGGCGATGTATGGTTCTGTAGAAGCACGCCCACATGTGTGAATTTCTTTAATGGTCGCGATGTAGCATTCACAGCTTACACAGGTGTAGGAAATCAGGAACTTCAAGAATGATTCATCCGCCAGATGCCGGGCTACGATGATAGTGTCGCTCAAGTTGATCAATGCTGACAGAGCATCGTGCGCGATCATCTTTGCAAGCGTAACAGTCAGGCGGGGCATCCCGTTTGCAGGGTTCTTCCTGAATGCTTACTGCTTGATCCCTGCATAGTAGCTTCAAATCCTCCAACATGCCAATCTTGAACAGCTCCGTCTGGCTAAGACTTTTCGTTCTCACGCCATCCTTGTCTTCAATCAACTGCGCTTTGGTCGGTGTGGTGCCACTGGGAATGAAAATCGAGCGAGCAGCTTGGCCTTGGGCAGTATGTCCGACAAGATTCGTAAGAGCGACTTGTCGTGCGTCTGGATTGGGTGAATGCAGGAACTCGAAAAGATCGGCTAGGGAAGACATGGTGGAATTGTGAGGCGCTTCTTAAGATTGGTGTGGTTTCGCTTTATGGGGTTTGGGGTTGAGTTGTACCGTGCGACAGCGACAGCTCTCGGCAGTGAATTCATAATGGAATACATGGCGAAATTATTTTTGGGAAGAGCGAGAAGGAAGCTGGTCGATTGCTGATGAGCAACCTTTTGTCCGGCGCCCGAATCATGTCACCATGACCAGCACCTCCTGTACACTACAATTCCCTTCCGGTCATCCTCACCTCACCACGTTGCTAGGATCCACCAAGCCCATACTTGTGTCTACACCAAACCTACCCACATTACCCCGCTATATGTCCGACCTAGAAGCAATCCGAGCTCAGCGACTTGCTCAACTTCGAGCGCAACAAGGTGGTCCTCCTACCCCAGGATTCCAACTTCCGGCGGGAATGACTCCTCAAGGAGCTCCTGGTCCAGCAGAGGAGGATCCGGCTGCGAAAGCTCAGGCACAGCAGCAAGAGGAAGAAATGAGGAGGACAATGATGGGACAGATTCTGGAATCAGATGCTCGCGAACGATGTGAGTGTCGTGTGACATGAATCCAGAATTTGAAGCTGATTTCATCATCACCCAGTGTCGCGTATAGCCTTGACTAGACCATCGCTAGCCCGGCAGATAGAAGAACTATTGGTGCGTATGGCAAGGTCTGGACAGCTAAGGGGCAAAGTCGGTGATACGGAACTCAAAGGACTTCTGGAACAGGTGTGTTTCTGTTACTGCTTCTCGCGACGTTTCCGCTGACCCAGTTTGTTCGCGACATGACCTAGGTGTCTGCGCAGTCGCAGCCTCAACCACCATCATTTACTATGCAAACGGGGTCAAGGACGAAGAACTTGGGGGCTGGTATCACTGTGCGCATCGCCATGATTTCACTGAAATCCGATGCCATACTGATGAGAGCGGAAACTCCTGGTATATCTTTTGACAGATTCAACGAAAGAGAGCTGAATCAGAGTCTGACGAGTACGATCTGTAACGGACAATGTATCCCTCATTATGGAAATATTTCATCGGTGCACTAAGACGTGTAAGACGTTAGCGAAGCCAGTGTCGTCAGAGCAATGCCGTCAAGTATATCAGCAATAATTCCCGAAATCTGCAAATGACACCGGAGTATGACTGTCACCCTGACTTTTGATGCTTCCAACCGTTGGAGTCAGAGCAGACGTTCGCCCTCAGAGACGAACATGCCGAACAACCGTCATAGAGTAGAAAGGTAGAAAAGTACGATTTCAGATCGCTACGAGAAATGGATTTCGTTAACGTAAATATTCACACATCATGTCGCCCACAACCGTCTACGCTTATACACAAACACGCACACACGCCAACGCCGTCCTACACTCGTGTATCTCGACGAGCCAGATCTGACGACACAATCCAGCCACACTATCGAATACGAATATCCTACATCGAGAGAACGAAAAGGGTTTCATTTTCTAATTTTCGTTACTCGTCATACAGATTGATCGATGATTCAGGTTAGAAGCGTGCTGATTAACCTCTTTGCTTCAGGTTGGTCGAGAGCTGTAACGAAAGGACGTTAGCCAAATGGCCGTCCTACATCGCGTGCCCTAATCGAGCTTACCCATTCAAGGCCTTCGTACAAACCGTCACCGCTGGTGGCACATGCGGACTGAATGTACCACTTCCTGTTGCGCAAAGAGTGAAGACCCAATCGGTCGGTAAGATCGCTGGCGTTCATGGCGTTGGGCAAATCCTGTACATGGATTGTGTTAGCTACAAAAGGGCGTTATGAAGTGCACTGGCGGCTCACCTGCTTGTTGGCAAACACAAGCAACAAAGCGTCCTTCAATTCATCTTCACCCAACATTCGCTGCACTAGAAGATGAAGCATGATTATGAGCTGCTGATAGGTTTTCCGATCATTGTCGATACCCACGTTCCTCCCGTGCCTCTGAAACTCGGTCCCTATCGTTGGAGTCAACCACGAAGATGATACCTTGGGTGTTTTGGAAGTCTGAAGGCGGAGAATGCAAAATAAGCCACCTGTCCATGAACGCCGAATGCGATCATTGCCACATACAATGCCTCCACAAAGGTCGGATTTTGTCCTGTCCTCCAACATCCCATACGGTGAACGAGATGTTCTTGTACTCGACAGTTTCGACGTTGAAACCTGATCACCGAGAGGTCAGTGATATTGATCGCGCAGGACACGAGGCGAGACATACCGATGGTGGGAATGGTGGTGACGATTTCTCCCAACTTCAGCTTGTACAGGATGGTCGTTTTACCGGCGGCATCGAGTCCGACCATCAGAATTCCTATGGAAACAGAATTCTGGGTTAGCTTCTGCCCATACACTACGTCTGATTCGGTCGATCAGGGCAAGGGCAATGTCTCTCCCGACTCCGACCTCCTGTCTCATATTCGTTCCCGATCCATCCTCCATGCAGCATTCTTTCTTTGCCTTCACCCGCGTGGTCTTCATCCCACGTTCACCCCTACCACTGCTCAGCTGGAATGGGGCGCAGACTTACGCATCTCCTTCTTGCCGAACAACGAAGAAAGCAGCTTGGATACGCTTAAACCCATCTTGACTGATTGTTATTGATGATCTGGTGACAAGGAGGGGAACGTCATGACATTGTTCAGTTGTCGAGGACGATGGCGATATAACGGAATGCGACAGATTGTAGACGAAGAGGTAGCAGACTATGAGCAAAGCCACCAAAGCACTCAGAGCTGTACACGTCAGACTCACCTTTACGTGATCAACCGTTACACCAAATTTCCACCACGATAAACCAACAGCAGATGCAAACACAGGAGCAGATAGGTAAGCCTTCAATCTTTCTTCCTCTACGGTTTCCAACGGCGAGGCGAGGTGAAGTCAAGCGAATGAGGTGAAAGTCGGAAGAACAACGATGTAGGCGTGTGACGCGTTGCAGCCGCCTTCCGTCCAGACAGGTCGAATGATGAGGAAGACGTACCCAAAAAAGTGCGGTTTGCGGTGTCTACGCTGACGAGGATACAACGGTACAGGGAGGTCAGCTGTTCGTGTGCAAGCCGTTGCGAAGTCACCTATTGTATCATCATGGTTCACAACGCCAGAGTGCGCGGTGGAGTGTAGGCGGCCAGCTCACATACTGAGACGCGCCAGCTAAGGGATCGGGTCATTCTCACGAGGGGCGACGTGGCAGAGCGTGTCAGCTGAAATGCACGTCATTCCTGTCTGTGTCGCTTGTACGATCAGAAATTTCGGTTCAGGCTTGGCTTCGGTTTCCGTATATAAGGACGCGATACTCCACCCATTCAATACAGCCTCTTGACGTCTTTTCCCCACTTACAAAAACTTCGACTTATAAACCAAGATCATAGTCCCGCTCCGACACCGTCACTATGCCTCGTGTGTAGAGGCGGTTGCAACGGCCCACCCGAATCCGCTCAGATACGTGGTGGTCGCCATTCGTCGGAGTGTACTTCCGTTGGAAACACTTTGTTCTACATGGCCGTTGAAGAAGAGGAATCGACTAAGAGGAACTTTCAAAATGCACCGTCGTGGCTTACCTTCTCTCGCAAGGGGGGAGCCCATGTCTGACGGAGCTTCGCTTTAGTTCTATATTCAACCATCAATTGTAATTATGTGTTTGCACGAAGGATAAAATAGTTGATATTCCGCGATACGTGCCGTCTTTCATAGCTCCTTGCATATCTGTTTGGTAGACGAATCGCCAATCTACGGAAGAGGTCTTCAGAGAGGTCGACACCAACCATTATCACAACATGCACTATCAAAGAGCGACGTGATACCATTAGCGGTGCAATCTCGAGTTCCAGGTGATACAGGAGATCTAATGATCTATCCTAGTATATTCTCATGAATCCCATAGCGGCCTTGTCCCAGTGCGTAGTCCCCATCCATGGTTCGGATATCATGACAGTCATATCGTAGCATTTCTTCTATACAAACTTCGAAACGTGTAAACTTTTCATTCATGACTCGCGGGCCACCCCCCGCCTTGTCCATCGCACTCTCTCCACTCCATTACATCCTCAGCATCACCACGCTGCGCAGCACTCGTGGCGAAGAGTCTAGTATCCACCGGCAGCGGGAGCCTTGTCGCCCTCTCTCCTGAGCGAGAGCAGTAGCTCCTTCATGCGCTGCGGATCCGATCCGCCAGGTGCGGATGCCCGAATTGTTTTCGATTCTGTTGTGTAGTTCCAGGAGGATAGGGCGAGGCGTAGCAGAAGGGGTAGAGAACGATCAGCTCAAATAGATACGATGGTGGTGACACCTCGTTCACGCGAACGGCATCGTTTTATGTCCGTGAAGAGGAACACCGCACTTACGAGAGTTGACCAATTCGATAACATTCGTAACCCTCTCCCAACTGGTACCTTTCGAGATGCCCTCTTGCAGTTCCTGAATGAAGGCGGATTCATCTTCCCTGCTCGTGCGCGAATGACGTGGAGTATCATCGAGTTTTTCCGAGATGCCGAAGAGGATAGGTTGGAAGGAAGAAATTGTTAGTACATCCTCACGTAGCTTATTCTTATCTCACAGCGCATCGCCCAGTATTTCCACCGAACCGAGATCGCAAACTCACTTGTTCTTCCTGATATTCTTCTCCTTTTCCGCATTGTAACTCTCGTAAAACGCATCAATCGCCTTTTCCGCCTTCAACACCGTCTCCTCCTTCTTCCGATTGCTCTCCTCGTCCCGCTTCTTAATCTCGGCTTGCTGGTGTTCGCGCCATTGACGGACGGGTTCCGTGTCTTCCTCGGATTGGGCGGCGGCGGTGCTGCCGAATGCTGGGCCGGGAAGAATGGAGGAGTAGCCGCCGGGTGTGGTGTCGGTGTTGGCTGCGGCGTAAGGTTGAGCTGGGTAAGGCGAAAGACCATACGGTACGGCCTGGAAGATACGATGAATTTAGAAGTAAGTATTGAATCAATAGTGTCCCTTGGAGGAGAGCGCCAATTGATGCAAGTTGGATGGCACATACGGAAGGTGCTGTGGGCTCCTCGGCCTGAATATCCGGGAAGGCGCTTTCAAACTTTTCCCTCTCTTCGTCCGCTTCCTCGCCAGTTCCTGCATGTCCAGTAACCCGCACTTCCTCCTGTGCACCTCGGAATCCGCCAGAGGGAGAGTCCATCATATCCAGGGAGGGGAATGCATCGATTCCTGACGCGGCCGGTGGTGCAGATGCATGGGTCTCTGCGGCAGGAGCAGTCGCTGGTGCGGAGCCAAAGTCTGCGAATTCATCCAGTCCGGACGATGCAGCTGGTGGTGCTGTTGAGTCCGAAGCTGCTCCTCCTGCAGCGAAAAGGTCGGCACCTTCGCCTGTTAGGATCAATGAAGATATGTACATACGATATTGTCAGTCGAAAATCAAGGTGGTACGCATGAAGAGCATCAAGCAGGAACACTTACCGAGAGCAGCTCGTTCCCTGGCGAGATATGCCGCAACCTCGTCGTTTTCTTCGTTACTAGCCATGATGTGCAAAGTTCTGTCTTTGTGCTTGAGGACCGAGAGTAGTAGCACGACGTAACTCGAATGGGCCTGCTATTCTGGTGTCTAGACACCGGGAGGAGGAGGATGATGTGATGTGCCCAGCCATCCGACGTGTCATTGAGCGGACATTGCTTTTATAAACTCCGTGTTCTCGATTGGAAGCTTCATATTCGCAACAAGTTGAGAAAAGGAAACTTCAGTTCTGGAAAGTACATGGGTTACTGGGCTGCAAGTATTCAGATCAACACCTGCTCTGTCACTCGGCCACCATGTCTCTCTGCACAACCTGTCTCCGCCATGGCGCATCGTCGCTGAAAAGCAAGACCGCCCTCCCATCGGCCCAACAAACCAGATCAACTTCTTCACTCCATAAAACCGCGTGGCCGTCAAAAACGCATCTTCGTCCAAACACTCGGATTCCGAACCCCTTGCCGGCGATTTACCCTCAGCTAGTGATCCAATCGGACGGATCCTCGTTCACTTCGTACTCGACCGCGCCGTCTCCTGCTGTTTACCGTCTGACGCGAGATGTGACGAATAATCCCTTGTGGAACCTCAACAAGGACGGAGGAATGGGTAGGAGAGGTGAAGGTGAAGAGGATGGTGGACGTCTAGCTCGTTTCAAGCGTCTCTATGGAGAGACTTCAGCTCCGTCATCTTCGAGTACTTCGGCGGAAGATCAGCAACCTTCAGCGACGGCAACCCCTGCTTCGGGGCTGTTTGAGACCTCGGATCTTGATTGGATGTCATCGGAAGCAGGCAAGGTGGAGAAGGTGTCTGCAAAGGAGATGGCGGGACCTCAGAAGGCTGCCAAGGGGAAGAGGAAGTAGACACTTCGGAGGACACTAGGGCGAAGGCAGAAGGTTAGTTTGACTTGCAGTCTATTATCGCTTGCCTTTGGGTTCATGGGCATGTGCGGGCAAGTGCTGACCTGCATCTTGCTTCATCAGAACATATCTTGGCGGGGCGACGCCTATACCCAATTCTTCCGACATCAGCTTGCAACATCATCCGGTACGGCCACATTTGTATCATGTATCGCATACCAATCAACTGGTCATCTCGCACAAACGTTATCTTGTCGTGCGCGACGAGAATGCCGTGCATCGTTCACCTTGAGAATACCCTATTCGACGCCCGCCTGAACACTCTCCTGAACACTCTCGTTCGGTATCGTTGCTGCATCCCGAGATCGTGTTTTCTTGCGGCGCCGATGTAGAAGGATCGCTCGGTTCCAGAAGGAGGGTATATCGCTTACCCGTCTTCCTCCAAACTTCCATGTCTGCCAATCGTTCGGAAGGGCTGTCTGACTTTTTTAGAGCGTACCGAGCATTGGTGAGGACACCAGGATGATCATGCAGCAGGCATTACGGGACGGAGGAATGTCAGATATGAGCGATATTGCGGGACCGCGGTGCATCCCATAAGTGCCGCGGCAAAGGGGGCGTTCCGGCGCACGGCTGTCATAAGATATCGAACACGGATCATCCTTCCAGATCTTCAAGGAATCGCTGCATAACGAACTGCAGCAGGTAAGAATGTCAGGAAGCTGTCAGGAAAGCAAAGGGACGTGCGCATGAATCTGCGGAATAATGTTAATGCGCTAGACCTTCGGCATGAGACACGGGATCGGACATTAGGAGGTTTTGACCTTCTGACGCTTCTCGTAATGTCCAGAGATGGGATTGATTGTGGATAGCGATAAAATGATGCATGTCATCTCAAAACGTATACCTTGGTATAGCATGGTAAACGACCAGTAACAAGTCCAGCGCAAGACCACTGCTGAAGCAAGCCAAGAGCATCCAGGGCCCTCGAATACGCGGCACTTGTTCGAGCCGTTTGGCTGCGGCCGCTCGATTCGTCACGTCGGAAAAGCTTATTGTAATTTCTCACCATTCACCATTGTTCGCTTTGGCTTGCCGCCCGCGACTCTTGTTCGACTGCAGCACACCAAGAGTCAAGGTAGTAACCACAAGTTCCAAGCGATGCATTTTCGAGCGTCGTTAGCTATCGATGCAACTCGAGTCGTGATGTGGCGGTATATTGCATCAAATTTCCGGAGACTGGAATAGGCATCTATCGAGGGAACCATCAGGAGCACCTCGACGGCACCTATAGAATCACACAATCCGCCTTCGATGACTTCCGGGGAAGAAAGATGGCACCTTTCGTCACATGAGGAGCTGTTGGCCCATGAAGCGAAGTCGCAGGCGACTTTGCAACATCGTCAAGACTCCCCTTGCTCACCGAGAAAGGCGCTACGTTCACGAAGTGCAGCGATCATCACACTCCTCGTCATCGCCAACCTTGGTCTGCTCGCACGATGCTTTGGATTCTGGAATCTAGGGACTGCGCAACTGGATTTACTGCTGGATACGACAGAAACAGCTCACCTTGATGCAGTAGCTGTCGAACAGCGACAGCCTTCTCCATGGAGTGACGGTGCCAGGGGTACCACCGTAGCGAAGAGAGGAATGACTACAGCTTTGACAGAGCCTTCAGTCAGTTGCGATCTCTGCCCAGCGGGCGACGATTTCTGCATGGAGTTGGGGTGAGTTCTTAAACGGGTGGTGGTATTATAAAAATCAGCAAGGAACTGACATTCTCCTTGACATCTGCTCAAAGATTCCATAATGTCGCTCGGAGTGTCGTTTACGAAGGTGCGATTATCTTCCGGGGATCGTGCAAGCCGCTAGACGGATACTGATCCTCTTGCCCATTCTGTTCGCGACCCTTCATTGTACGCACTTATATTCCTGCAGGGAGCAACGAGCGCGTACATGGCTTCCTGCGCAAGTTGGAGCAGGGGAAAGCAGTCTCTGTCGGTATCATCGGTGGTTCCGTTAGTAGGGGACACGGCTTGGCAAGGGAAGTGGGACGTGAGTCAGATGCTTCCGGAAGAGATCATGAAAATTGTTGCGATGTTTGACTGACAGCGCCTTCGTTACCTCTTGTGCTCTTCAGATACGTCGGAGAGGGAAGGCCCTTACAACATGCATCGGCAAGTCTTTGACTGGATCAACACCAAATACCCGAACCGGAATCATAAATTCACTAATGGAGCACTTCCCGCCACCGGTGAGTGTGGCGACTTCCTGTCCTTTTGACGTATCCCGAGAAGATGTTCCTAATGCGCGCACATGTACATTATATGCTTCCTTCAGGCAGTCTGTATTTCTCTACCTGCTTTGGGGAACATATTCCAGAAGACGTTGACATTGTCTTTATGGAACTTGGTGAGTCATACCATATCCCAGCTCGTCTTGATGATCCTCTAATTGCTGGGATTATTTTTCGTGGGATCCTTCTGGTAGCCGTCAACGATGTCAGGTTAGTCCGGCTGTCTCTTAAGAATGTTATTCAGTATCTGACCATCGCTTTGGCTTCTCTTGTACATAGGGAAACTAGAACCCAGTCTGACTACGAGCAATTGGTTCGGGCCGTGCTCGATCTTCCCAGTCAGCCAGCTGTCATCAACATGCACGTCTTTGGAATGGTTTTCGATCCAATTTCCCAAGGAGGTGATCAGGTCAGTTGGACGCGCAGATGGGTGGCCTTGGTTGCTGACTAGCAACGTACACAGCACCTCGGCGTGGCACATTTCTACGACACACCAGTAGTTTCCGCACGATCGTTGATTCTTCCCTTGATCTACGAAGACTATCGTGCAGCAGAGAAGTTTTTCAGCGTGGATCCAAAAGCAAAGAATCATGCGCCTTGGAATGAAAGAGTAGATGGACGTCACGTAAGTTGGACGCCGGGACCGCTTCGCTCCGACTTCCCCCTCTTTTTGCCCGATTGACAACCAGGCAAATTTACCTATGCGATTTCTACCTCGTGATAGTTCGGATTTATGGGTCATCGCATCATGTCGAACCTCACTCGGATCTACCTCGAACGGCAACTGTGTAAAATGCAAGCACTGGCTTCGCTTGAGCGACAAGGCTTCCAACCAACTCATTCCGCGCCTGAGTGGCCTTCCAAACGACTCATTGGGGAAGTACCCAAGATGCTTCTAACGAAGCGGTACGACAAGGACAACTTGGTGCCAAAATTGACGCCACAATGTCTATCGACGATTTCGGAGAAGCATCCGTTGATCCCGAGCGAGTCCTTTGGCTGGTAAGTTTGACCTTGCACACCTGTCATATATCACGCTGATCATTCGCCCTCCTTTTTAGGACATTTTGGAGTTGGAAGGAGAAGGTACTTGCTCTTCTTGACCGCCCAGCTGCACACATACTGACTGGCTGCGGCGTCCCATAGCGATATCTGGTTGGACGAGTGCCAGGTGCAAAGATGTCGATACCATTCGAAGCCACGTTGGGAGAAGTCAAGGTGTACTACCAGCGGTCAGCGAAATATGGATTGGGACAAGCTGATTGCTGGGTTGATAATGACGGTGAGACAAGCTTACACAGTACTATCCATCTCGGTGGCTGATACAAATTTGTCCTAAAAGTCAAAGGCAAAGTACGTCTTGATGGCTACTGGACGCATGATTACAGTATCGTAGTGTAAGAAGCTGCATGTTCAACCCCAGGGTCTAAGTTTGACATGGTTTTCTCCGTCCGCGACATCAGGTCAACAATAATTAGGCCGGAGCTTAAGCCTGGAAAACACATCCTGAATTGCGAGATTGTAGAGGCGACCAGCGACCTGCTTTCCGGAGGACACGAGTTCCGAGTGACGTCGCTGACAGCGTGAGTAGATGGGGGTTCAAACCGTGTCTAGCAGAATATTGATCTGACGTCTTTGTACCTACCACAGATTGTAAGACGGATATTCTATGGGAGTGGGCTGCTTCTCCACTTACGAGCAGAAAGAAAAATCGCCTCCATTTGGCAAATGCAAGGTGGCGTTGAAATAGAAGTATCACTAGGAACTAGGACTTGTTATACTGCGCGGTATCATCATTGTACATACTCCACGGAGAGGTCTGTCACAACTATACATGCCATATGGGACATCCTCAGACGACCTCTGACCGTGTCACAGAACCGGATCCGGAAAGCCGTTGTCTGTTCGAAAGTAAAGCTGGGTGTGTTTCTTACTAGGCCGTATTGCCCGTGTGAGACGCCTGAAGTGACTGGAAATGCGATCCATAACATCTGTCGACGGTGACAACTCGAACGCCCAAGCTGATTACGAGAGCCGGCTATACATACATTCCACCATCACCAATGGTCCCATACTGCTTCCTGTTCCTCGGATGTCCGCTTCCCCGCCCCTTCTGTGGGATCCTGCTCGCTCCCGGGGCGTAGTTGATATCCTCCCAGTCCAGATCCGCGGCTTGCAAGAGGGCCCGCAATGTATCCGCTGTTGATTGGAAATCGGACCCGACTCTGATGGCCTGTATGATGGTTTGTCCGTCTACGGGTTTGGGTATGAGCAATAAGAGACTGTCGAGGGATGTTTGTGCCTGTGAAGATTGCGCGTCAGATCGACTTCTCTCGCCAACGTGGTTTACAGCGCAAAGACTGTCTTCTCAAAGAAGACTTACCAGACAGTTCAGGAGACCCGCACTGATCCCTGTAACGTAATTCGGTGATTCGTACTTTTCAACACCTGTTGATCCGGCAACATGTTGCTGAGTATCCTTGGAGATCGACGCGCTCTTTTTTGTGGAGAGGTATCGAACAGGAGGAAAGTCGAGATATAGATCAGAGATGGGTCGCGTGCCAGGAACGTAAGTCTGCGGGATGTAGGTGTCCAGGATTTCAATCTTTCCGGCAGACGCAGCAGTTCCTGTTGTGATCGTCTCGACAAGTGTTTTCGATACGACGTGTACAGCTCTGTCGGAGACCTTGGCAACTTGTACGGCCAACAGCGTAGGCGATGACGAGTCGGTGGAGATTGACCAGAGCGCAAATATTCTCCGCAGAGATCTCTTTGCCGACGAGCCAGACGTATTTGGTTTGTGAAGGGTGACATGACCGACTTTCTGCAAGGATGCCTTTGCTGCAGTGCTTGCTTTGGAATGTCTGTCGAGCGCTTGGGAGAGAATGACTGCCACTTGATTGACAGCAATCAGCACGTGGACCATTCTCGTCGAAGCTTCTTCCTGGCCTTTCCTCCATTTTAGTCGGACACAACTTTGGTCGTAGCTGGAGTTACGACTGTGGGCACCTTTTACGTCAGGAACGCGATCCTCCTCGTCCGAGAAATCAGACCCTTCATCCGATTCATCTTGATCGTCTTCTCCCTCCTGCTCAGGGTCCTTATCGGTAGATTCCACGTCCGAATCGGAGCGATATGTCGGAAAGTACGTGATGGTTTCTGGGTTCGGATGGTATTTGTAACGAGGCGGGGCGACCGAGAGAGGGTTCGTGGGATCCTGCCAGGCAGAGGTTGTCAGGAAAAAGGGCCAAGGGTGCTTGTTGGGCGACAACTTACCATCGCGAGAAGAGAAATCAGATGTACTGGAGGATCTGGCTCTTTGGGATGGCCGGGAAGATAGTTGGATAATCAGCTGTTTGTGGAGTCCAACAATACCTCGCCGTCAATACATATACTTGACGTGTTATCGAAGTGAGGACCCAGCTACGATCGCTCGCGAAGCTGGACGCGGGTGCGATGACGAATCGTTGGTCCACAATTTCGAAACTTGATTATTATTGCATTTAAATCTTTAATGTCAACCATCTTTCGTGGTGTAATGGTAACATTGGCGCTTGTCAATCATCGAGTATTAAACTCGGTCTTTAGTAACGCGCCCGCCCCGAGTTCGATTCTCGGCGAGAGAGTTCTCTTTTTGCGCCGGGGACGTGGGTGTGACGTCTTTGGGTAGTCCTGGAGGTTGTTTAGGACAGGTACTACCTGACCTTTGACGTTCGCGCCTGTCTTTTGGCACACATCGCTTCCGGCCTAAGCCATGTCGATCATTTTTTTTGCCAGGGACTGTCTCATGCTTCGGTAGTCTCGCAGAAGAAGCCGTCTGCCGCCAGTAAAATGAGAGACTCAGCAGGTTTGCCGGAGAGGAACCAAAGTGACCCCATCTTCCCGGTTCGTTTCAGTGGGATCAACTGATACAACTCAAGGGAAAGTATGAAGCTCACAATGGGGTGCAGCTGGTTTTAACGGCTGTTACCGGACTGTTATACGCTGCCCTCTCAATGGCAAGTAACGTCACTCCAGTACTTGCATTGTAACGCGGTCATGAACTGGCATTCAATTCACCAGGTGGCGGAGGTTCGGGAAACAGCCGTGATGTTTCACGGTGTGGGAGCAATATGGGCACGTTTGGCTGGTATATTAAACCAGCAAATCGTTCCGGATGGCGGTCCAGATGAGCAGTCTCCCCAAGCTCTTGAGTATGCCTGGAAACGATGGGCAGCAAGGGAAACGCAAGACGAGCGCTACTTGAAGACTATATTGTGGAAGGGATACTTTTGACCATGGTGGACTCGCCGCCATCGATTCGCCAATTGTCCAATCCGTTTTTAGCCGAAGCGAAAGATGCAGCCTTTCTTGCTCCGACAGCCCAACAATGGGAGGCCACAATAGGGCATTCTGGTCCAGCCGTGCCTGTTGAAACACTTTCTCAAAAGCTTTTCAACGTAAACGGGTCGGACAGTCTGGAGCAGGATTCAGCTCCTGCCGCAACCAAATTCAATTCGACGATAGCGTTGGAAGGCCTGCACTCCATCGTCTTCGTCTTCGTCAAGCGTCGCGACAAAGGCTTGGGCGCCCCCAGCGAAGTGACTATAGCTCAAGCGCTGGAAAGGTTTCACCGATGGTATTTGGCGGACCACCTGCAGGTTGAAGTGTATGGTTTGCACGTGCGATGGCATCTATGTTGCCTTCTACTCTTCGACAGCTCGAAAGAGGAGGACCTTCAACCGTCTCCGCTTGCATCACACTTTTTCGAGAAGCAGAGCGCAACTCCGGCGCCAATTGCTGGTTCACGCCAACTCAATCAAGCAAATTGCCAACGCTTTACCCATGTCAGCCTTGCAAAGCCCTCATTTTTTATTTCCGGCTTGTCTTTTCGAATCCGGAAAGGTTATAGCGCAATATATGGCCTGGCAGAATGAAACGTCACACCGAGGAGGCTTGCCGCTCTCTTATGATCTCGAACAAGAAGTAGATTGGTTGCATGAGTTGGATCAATCAAGGATGGTTAGGCGGCAAAACGTCGCTTTACGCCATGTGGAGCGACACCAAAATGTTTATCGAGATGGGTGGAATAGCTGGAATCAATGGAAGGAAGTTGAGCAGCGATGATGTCTTGCAACTTAGCACGGCATTGGAGGTCTGCGGTCTGGTGTGGCCCAGAAGTACAACGTTAGCCCAGGAGCTGCGAGAGTTTCCTCAAGTCGCTGCTCAGTTGTCGTCATGTCTGGAGCGAGTGTTTGTAAGGATCGGACCGGGGCAGGAGGACGATGCGTGAAGGAGGCAGTCGAGATATCCCAATCAAGTTGACCATGTCTGTTCCTATATACTCAACGAGCGGGGCCGGGCTGAGCGGTTCATGAGCCTATGTGCGTTCCAAGTTGAGGTCAGCGGTATCATCCTGGCAGCGAATCGTCTTGGGCCTTGATTGCTTAGCTGGTTTCTCGCTTCTGTCGGCACCGGTCACGAAAGCAGACTGAATTCCTGAAAGCAGCAACGGAACGTTCCAACGTGGTAGGTCAAGCTAGTCGATTCAAGCTGTATACCCGGAATAGAACTGACTTGAACCGCTTCTTGCCACGCAGTACGATAAATCACGTCAGCCCGTTTGGAATGATCTCGGCCCGCCTTTAAACCTAGGCAAGTATGATTGGGAAACCAAGGGTGTCGTCGACAAGTAAATGGGGTGAGCGTCGTAGAGTGTCATGGGATCGCAGTTGTACTGTCTATACCGCAGCGCGGCACGAAGACGACATGTAAAGTAACAGGCATCTCGCTGTCGCGTACGCCCATGCCAGGAACGGTGCAAAATCCGTGATTAGTATAAGCTGTGGGCAGTGTTCAGACGTTCAACGTAGATATTGAAAGAAGATTGGTGAAGTTGGTGATGCCCAAGTTTCAACATGCACGCGACCGAAGACCGAGGGTCCGGCCGATCGAAATAAAGGCGATGGGTAAAGAAGAGGTTCCGCAAAAGTAGTGTATACCTTGTGGATTAATCAATCCATTCCACCTTCCGTCTGTTGGCTATTCAGCACACATCATGTTCGTGCCCAAACCCACAGGACTGGGCATCACAGCGCCCTCGAGGCTGATACGACAATCACAACGGAGACCGTCGAGCTGGTTATCGGGATGGACTGCTTCTCGAGCGAATACTTCTCCAGCCATCGTTCCGGTTCGCAATGAGGCGGCGCTCACCCCGAGAACCGAGAACAGCATATCCATGAATGAGCCTGTAGCCGCTGCTATCACTACTTCGGACACGATACCGTCCGGGAGCTCAACCTCACCAACGCCTGTAGCAGATAGCCTGCCAATCTCAGGAGAGTCCACCACGAGGGCCACCACAACACCGCCAACCAACAACGCATTCTCCACCGTCAATCAAGCAGAGATCGATCACTTTTCCCGCCTGTCCTCGCAATGGTGGAACGAAAAGGGCGAGTTCGGCCTCCTGCACAAGATGAATCCGACACGGATGGAGTTTGTGAGACAAAAAGTCGTGCAGGGGTTGCAGGATAACGAGGGATGGAGCTTTGACAAGAGGGACAGGGTGGACGATTCGGGCCGGTTGAAGCGATGGCAGGGTGCGGCAACGGTCAAGGGAAAAGGGAGGTGGCTGGAAGGAATGGATGTTTTGGACGTTGGCTGTGGAGGCGGTCTGCTATCCGAGGCAAGTCTACGATCCGTCAGCGTTAGTTGCGAATCTACATCAAGCTGATTCGACCTTCCCTTCCTCAGAGTCTCGCAAGAGTCGGCGGCAATGTCCTCGGTATCGACGCATCATCACAAAACATCACCATTGCGAGCCTTCACGCATCGCAGGACCCGTTTTTGCCGTTCCACTCCGATTCCCCGCTGGCGACCGGTACAATACATGCCTCGAAACCTGTGGAACGAGCTAATACAACGACGGGGTCGTTGCGGTACCGACATACGAGCGCGGAGGAGCTGTTGAAAGAGGGCAAGACATATGATGTCGTGTGTTCGATGGAGGTGTTGGAGCATGTGGATTCTCCGGGAGAATTCTTGAAATGTTTGGCTGACATGGTCAAGGTAAGTCTGCTATACAATACCCGCAATCGCCTTCTCATCCTTTGCATCACAGCCAGGAGGTCATTTGATCCTTTCCACAATCTCCCGTACTCCACTTTCCCAACTCTTGACCATCACCATGGCCGAACACGTCCTCCGCCTCGTCACACCAGGCACACACACCTACTCGAAGTTCATAAAGCCAGACGAGCTGCTCGCGTTTGTGCGCGACGACTTGGGCGGAACGTCTGTTTGGGAATCGGATGGTGATGGATTGGTCGATGGAGGCCGGGAGGGAGGGGGCGTCAGTGTAGGTGAAGTACGAGGGATTGTGTATAACCCGTTGGCCGGGGATTGGAAGTTGTGGAAGGAAGGATTGCCGTTTGGTGATTTGTGCAACTACATGTTCCATATCAGGAAAAAGGCGCTGTAAATCATTATCCCTCCATATACCATCTCCCTGTGTGACTCTTTCGTGTACGGCAGATCCTGAATCCTACAGAAATTATGCTAACGCGATGACCGCAACTATACAACCAAAAATGCCCAAAATGTGCCATGTGCCAGTATGCCTGATCGAACCTTACACCCATTCCCGCTGTCTTTCCGCATGACCTATGCTACAGTGGCCGTTCCTTCCCTTGCCTCTTCTCGAATAATCATCCGCTGATACTAATTTCGAGCCTTGATGATCCGTAGCGAATGGGCACATGCGCGCCCAGCGAGGCAAGATTCTCGGGCGTGATTACCGGATATATGTTGTCGTGGTGATACAGTGTATGTTGTCTGGCTATGTGCGACGGCGATGCGGTTTGTGTGCGTCGAGCCATGTTCAATACCAGAAATGCTGGACGTGAATCCGCATAGATCGGTTGTCCGAGGTGCCGATCGCCGTGTAGATCCGTCTTTGTCGAGTTTCATCCTCTGATATGTCGATCCGCCATCCCCTAGCCTTGTCTAACCCAATCTTCAATCCTCGGACATGAACCTGCGCCGCCCACTCCTCTCATTCATCATGACCACAATCTCATCCCTCACACCTCGCCCACCACGACTCCGCCCCGGATCAACACTTGCTCCTTCCCTCGGTATCGGGGATCCTTCAAGATCGGACGTCGCTGACTCGTTGATGAGCGATGGTAGACCGTCTTTCGGACGTACGGGACATGGAAAGGCGACGACGAGTACGGAGCCGAGAAATGTCGCTGTGAAGAGTGTGGAGAGGAAGGAGCGGTGGTGCGGGTTGAAATACGTCTTGAGGAGAGGTGGCATTTTGTCTCTGTGGATGGAATCGGTGTACGTTTTTCGGTGTTCGATGGTGCGTCTCCAGTGCGGTATTCGAGTTCACACGATCGTGTTGAGGGTATATGGAGGCGACGAGAGGTCGTTTGCAGGTCGCAATCGGATCGAGCTTTGGGTCACGGAAGACGCCTTTTGTGGGTTGAAAGCAACGGAGCGAGGACTGCTGGTCGTGATTTGTGGCTGTCGCAGGGCGGAAACGCAAAGTTGAGGAATACGCTGACGGTCTTCTCGTCATTCCCGAACTTGCCCATTGGCCGCCGTTGTTGGTTGTAGGCTGGCAATGAGGCGCGGAGATAGCGCTTCGTGTCCGCTCCGGGTCACGTGTGTCCAAAAGTTGCCCGATCGCTCCTTCTCTCGTCACTCCTGCTGCCTGCAAGCTATATAACAACCCTTCTTGCAGTACCATCCCACCAACCCGCTGCCTCTCCTTTCTCCCATGGGCCCGAGCTGCGACTAGTTCTCTGAACGAGTCGTAGCCTCTCGACTGAACGGAAGCGTTGCCGCGCAAGTAATCATCAGCGCGGACCAAATCAACGTATATTTCCTGTCGACGGGTAGTTTTACGGCTATCCCTTGATCAACCCCCTCGACCTCTTTTTCCTAAAGACGTTCCTTTCTTCTCTTTGCTTTCTTCGGTGTAACAGCCTTGAGGAGGGCGGGGAGGGGAGGGGGACAGGGTCGAGCTTTTGGGTTTCCGTTATTTCATATCCTTGCCTATCTCGTCGTCGCGACGGTGCGCTTTGCGTGCTGTCGGCGGACGCGGTCTCTATGAGTCCATTAAGGTTTGGGAGAAACCAACGGAGTGACACTCTTTGTACGAATATACTATGTTATCAATGCCTTTGACTTGTTATTTTGTCGCTGTTTCGTTGACCAAGTACCATTGCGACCATATATCATTGCTTGACTAAGCGTTTGCTGTTGATCACATTTCCGTGCGGTTCGACTCGCTAGCTACTCCTACTCGACCTTCTCCCGACGGTACAAGCAGCAACATGCGATACGCCATGCTATCATCAATAACCGATGCAATATTCTACCACGCTCGTTCGCTCTCATCCCAGTGACAATGTGCCATTCGCATCTCCAAAGGCCATCCCATCGGTCTTGGGAAACAACCACACAGTGCACACAACATCACCTGCCCCTCTCCCTCTCCTTCCTCCGTCGCTTCTCGTCTGCACGCCTCCGCTCCTCTGCCTCCTCGCGTCGATCATCCTCCCGTGCCTGCCTCGCCGCACGGGCTTCCTCCTTCCGGATAGTCGTAGCGTCGGCTTCCATGTCATCCTCTGAATCCGAGGCGCGGTCACGGGATAGGTAGCTAGATAAATGCTGGGATTAGAACCGAAGTAACGCATCGACGCGAGAACACTCACAACTCCCTATCTTTTCGCCCAAACATGGCGTAAATATCCAGTCCGGCAGCAGCCAACACGCTCCCTCCCGCAAGCGGACGCTTCTTCTGCCGCAGCGGAGGAGACGCTTCTCTCCTTCTCGTACTACTTCCGATCGTGCTCGCCTGCTTCTTCTTCTTACGTCGAACATCCACGTCGTCTAGATCATCGGAATCAAAGTCCTGGTCGGATGCGTCGGATGCGTCGGAAGGGGTGACGGAGCGTCGACGTCGTTTGCTGGGTGCCGACGAAGACGACGCTTTCGCGCTGTCGTGGCTGTTGCTAGGTCTCTCTGGACGGGAGGGGTGGCCGTGCTCACGTTCATCGGCCAAGAGTCCCATCTTGTTGATGACGTAGGAGGGATCCCCTGTAACCATGGGTTCCACCTGTTTCTTCCTCTGAGCCGGAGACGACGCCGAACCACTCGGCCTCGACATGCCATCCCCTCTCCTCGGCCCATCAAAGAAATCCCGATCATCATCGACAGCACGCGCGCCCTTGATCTCCCGCTGGACTTGATCAATCGACCGCCGATCCTTGCCCACATTCGACGTCGCAAGCTGCCGTGCACGATCTTGCACCCTCTCGAGCGGTTTCATAGGCTTCGTCGTGGTCTGGTGCGCGATAGAGGAATGGGCCTTGTACGTAGGTCCCGTTCGGTTCGCCGTCATCCCTGCAGAAGCGGATGATCCCGGGCGTGAGCTGGAACCATCGAGGCCTCCCCGTTCTGTCCAGTTCGTTTCCGGTCGACGGACGTGCGTTCGCTCTGGAATCTTGGCATTCAACCCACGGCCAGCCGTCGCAGCCGCCAACATCCGCGCCACACGATCCCCTTCGCTTATCCTTTTGCTCGTGACTGCCGCATTCGGAGCAGCGACACCAAACTCTCTGTCTTCTCGGAGTTTGCGTTTTTCTTCTCGTGTGAGGATGGGGGCTTTGGTGCCGGATGTCGTGTTTGACGAGACTGATTTAGTACGTGATGAAGAGGGCTTTGGCTTGTTGCTGGATGATGATGATACTCGACTTGGAGCCTACGAAAAAATACCATCAGCCGCCACTCCCGCTATTGCTTCTCCGCCCGGAGCTCACCTTTGCCATAACAGAAGGCTTCCTCTCCGCCCGTTCCCTTTCTAATTTCTCCTTTGCCAACGTGGCCCTGCGTGCCTTCTCGGCGTCATCTTGCTCCTTCCGACGTGCAGCTGCACGGAGCTGCTTGGCTCGTTCTTCTTCTGCTTGTTCGCGCTGTACGAGGGGAGGAAGGGGGATGGGCGTGAGCAACAGTCAGGTTATGGACAAAGGGATACCTGTAAAGGCAAGTCGTCCGAAATGGCGAGTTGCACCATGACAAAGAACCAAGTAACCCACCTTGATCCGTTCTGCCTTTTCCTTTTCCGCCCTCTCAGCCTCTATTTTAGCTTGCTTGTCCCGAATCTGCTTTTGTCTATCTGCCTCTTTTTGTTTTTGCTCGAGTAGCTCTTGGAACTGTGAATATCCCGCACAGTGAATAAAGGCGACAAACAGGTGAAGGAAATAGGCCATAGGATGTCATGCAAAGCGTTCGTTAGCTTCCAGCTTCGCCATCAAGGTAACAACGGGAGAGCTTACGGAACTCATGTTGCCATGATTTCGGAAGCCTGAAGCTTGTTTTGGGGAGAGCGAGGGACAGCCGGGTCGAACAAGCTTTACTGAGGTATCAGAAGGCGGTAGGTAGCGATTGTATGTTGGGTCCGAATTGGAAGTGCGTTTGTGATATGCCAACAATCTGCAACCAAAAAATATGCCCGACGGTCCACTGCTGAACAAGGAGCAGGTCAGCTTGACGACATTTGGAACACTTCCGATCGATTTTGCAGCGGGCGCATCTGTCCCGGCCGCCGACTCGCCAGGTGTCTCGGAGATTGCCGGCCACCAAATCAGGGCGGCGACTGATTGCTGTGGGCTGAATCTGAAACGTGAACAGGACGTCTCGTATCTGTTACTGAGGATACGAGAAAGGACGTAGAACGATCAAGATGCCGTCGACTCCAGAGAAGCGTACCATCAGGGTTGCATTGCTGGTTAATGATACTCCTGTACGCTTCCTCGTCTTTCCGCGGTAGTCCTGCACTGACCATACAATACCTCGATAGGTTCCCTCGGTTTTTGAACGGCACGGCAGCTACCTCCAGATATACACAACTCATCTCCAAGACAGTCTTGCGTCTTACCCTGATCCCAAGCTGAGAGACAGAGTGGAAGAGTTGATCGTGGATGGGTATGACGTCGTTAGGGGGGAGTATCCCGCAGAGGAAAGGCTCGTCGGTGGCGAGGGTGAGGGGTGGCGGTATGATGCGGTAATGATGACCGGGAGTGGTGAGTACCGGTTTCAAGGAGCGAGCGAAACTAGGGGACGTTTCTGGTGTGCATGGAAGGGGTTCTGAAACGCGGGATGAGCACAACCCGATTCTTTACGGGATTCCCGTGTTCAATCTGGTGAATCTAGCAACACGTCGAGCTCATTTTCTGACATTTTCTCTTCCTCACAGCCTCATCGGCCTACCAACCCCTCCCCTGGATCATCCGTCTCGTCGACTTCATCCGCGACCTCGTAACGGACGAGAAGAAACGCGCCGTTAAAGTCATCGGCATCTGTTTCGGAATGCAGGCGAGTTCTCCGCCGCGTACACCCCGACAAGACGCTAATCCCACTTCGTCCCCCCCTGCAGATCCTCGCGCTCGCCCTTGGATCCAACGTCGCTCCCAACCCCGCCGGATGGGAACTCGGGATCTACGATGTCGAACTCACCGATTGTGGACGGGAGTGGTTGGCGCGTGTTGTTGGGCGTGAAGAGGGGGAGAAGGGGGATGCAAAGGTGTTGGCGGGAGGCAGGGAGGTTGGAGCTGTTAATGCAAAGGAGCTGGTGCGGAAGGAACAGGAGGTGTTGGTGAGTGATCAGTCGTGGGGATCAATCATTCGTTTGGCTCATTTGGGTTTCGCTTTGCTTGTCTGGATCATAGAGTATACAACAAGTCGTAAGGGATCCACCGTCTTGCGCACATCTCCTGCCCTCCTGACAAGTCCTTTTCTCGCGTAATCTAGCACCGAGATCAAGTCACCTCGCTCCCGAAAGACACCGAACTGTTAGGCTCAACGCCGAAATGCGCCGTTCAAGGCTTCATTCAGTACTACCCTTTCTCCTCCCCATCTCCCCGGCAACCAATCCACATCCTCGCCCTGCAAGGACACCCGGAATTCATCCCGGACATCGTGAGCAAGATCATCGATGTGCGAGCTGCAAACGGGGTGTTGGATGAGCCGACGACGCAGGAGGCGAAGGAGCGGGCGGGGAGGAAGATGCGTGGTGGGCGTGGGGTTGTTAGTGGTGGCGGGAAGGAAGGGATGGATGGGTTGGAGGGGAGGGGCGTGGTGGGTTGGGCGGTGATGCAGGTGTTGTTGGAGTAAGGGCATTGCTGGCGGTTGGGAAAGGCAGGTTGGCGGAGGAACACCCAGGGAACGTGGTAGATGTACAGGATTCAATGACAATCAAGGTCTGTAATCCGCGGCTTCTGCGCTAGAGTCAAAGCGTCTCAGTGGAAAATCGCATATCGTTACTTCGCAGAGGAAAAAGACGCCTGGCGGAAAACTCGCTCCGGGAGTTGATACCAGGAGGCGTAAAGCGGCATTTTGAACGAGCAATAGAAAGCGGTCGTCTGATGTGGCAATACGAGAACAAGCTTAGACGAAGCGATAAATGCAGACTCGCTCAGAAGCACAATTCGGACGACGATCGCCCCTATTCGAGAAGCACGCTCCGCAATCGGGACCTCTTTGATCAGAGGCATATCCATCTTCTTATGATTCAACATTCCTTCCCACGTATCACGATGAAGCACTGAAGATCAACCTCGACTCTCAACCATGGCAGGCATCAATCACCGCTACAAGAACCCCATCCACGACCCTTCCGCTTCTCGCGCGACAAACATCGGACGACTTCGGGGAAGCATTCGATCACTCCACAAACAGCCGTTTCCAGCTCGAATCGTACGAGGCACTAGAGCGGGACTAAGGACGGTCATGGGTAGAGCGGTCGTTTCGCATTCCAGAGGCGGTGATGGAGGGAGCCTTGCGCGATCAGAACGCGGACAAGGAACGGTGGCGAGCGCGTCGCGAGATTCGAAGCATCATTCGGGCATGGGCCAAGTCGTCCCGTCACCGACAGCGGATTTGTTTCCTCCCGTCTTTACGGTATCCAAGGAAACGAAAGAGGGATTGACTGTTGACGAATTGCTGTCCGAAGGTAATCTGGCTGGATTACCTGCGAGATATCGACCACACGAGGAGATTACCCAGTCGCGCGGACGGTCGCAGGCGGATTCCTCCAAAGACATCGGATACAAGCAAGTCATTGATGGGCATGTGGGTTCAGATAATGATGAAGATCTAGGTGCCGAGTCATTGGGGAGTGAAGATCCGCTGTTGTTGAATCCGATGGAGAGGAGGAAGGTGGAAACTTGCACAACTGTTGATCAAGCGGTGAGTGATGTCGCCACACTAGACACCAAGGATGTAGCCTGATATTCGTTGACTCTAAAGGGCGATACGCTACACATGCAATCAAGCCAATCTTCGAAAATCACAAACTTCGACAACTCAAGCCACGACCAAGGATCACCCACAGAGCTTCCAGAATCCGAAGTCCAACGAAGCGAGTGCTTGCCCAAACACTTTGCGCCACCGGAACCGCACTTATCAAGCGAATCAGGATGGTACGAAGCAGGAACGCTGTCCTCCTTTGATGGAGAACTGGATGAGGATGTTGAAATGGGTCGTGACAGGTTTTCGGATGCTGGAGATGATGACGAGATGTTTGGTATGGAGGCCGACGAAGAAACCGCAGCGGGTTCGTTGGAGGAGGAAAGAGAAAACTTCGCGGCGGATAACGAGAAATTTGATGAACGGTACATCGGTTCACTCGCCGATCCTGCCAACCAGTCTATCGATCAAGTGATGGACGGAACTGTTACGGCAGAACAAACAGCGCGCCTGACGTGCCAAGGAGACGTTTCCCGATTCTTCAACAAACCACTCCTACATGCACCAGTTGACCGTCAGCAGCTTCCGGCCTCAGCAACAGCGGATATCGACTCTGCTGTGGGTACTTGGCCTCTGTCCACAGTTTCGACGGTACGAGCAGAGTCAATTGTTTCCGAGAATTGTGAACCTCAGGAAAGAGGAGAGATCGGAGCCAATGACATGGTTTCTATGAAATCGATGCAGTTTGTTCCTCCATCACAACTCGGTACAGGGGTTAGGGAGCTTCCTTCCGCGACCGAGCCCAGTGCAAGCAAAGCTACAACGGGGAACCTTCAACGTAACGGAAATCCGGGGATTGAACAGAAGATTTCTAGGATAGAGGTGGTCGTCGGGACCCGCGCATTTAGGGAAACGGAGTGCTTTGCCAGGGATGAAGAGTTCGAGATCAGCGGTTCGGGCCATCCTCACGAAGGGAATATCGCACATCCACCTGATAGACGGCTTCAGCGATTGAAGAAGACTCCCGAAGCAAGTCACGGTACCGGCACCGCGAAACAAGTGGATGATGAGCTGTTTGAAGCGGTTTGCAGTCCAGCGCAAAGGTCAAAGGTCACGGTGAGTGTTCACCCTCAGAGCTCTTGCACCTCTTGCGGAGTGGTTCACGTCTTAGCAGAAGACCCTATCACGAACCAGATACTGATCACGCTTCACCGTGCCTTCGCAGAAACCTCGCACGATTTTGTATAGCGACTCCCTCTCACCCACCAGTCCACTGCGCCTTGGTGCAGAAACTGCATTCGCCATCTATGACATTATGGAGAACGGCGCTTCGAGTCTGGCGGATGGAGAGCTGGATCATGGTGGATTTGATATATCGGACGCTGCTCTCCAGTCCCCAGCTCGAGTCAAATCGCCAAAAGAAGTCGTCTATGACAGATGGATTCGCGGTGCAGCCCATCGCGGACAGAGCAATCCGCATATGGAGGACATCGAAATCGAGTCTTTCGGCTCAGAGCCGGCAATCGACATTGAACGAATAGCTTTGCAGCAAATATCCGAAGACAGCACTGAAGTCGATAGTAGCGATGATGAAGACAATCACAGCAACGAAAGTAACGACGAGAACACGTTTCAGCTAGGCCTTCACCAGAATTTGGGTTACACCGCGGTGGGCGGACATGCCGACACCCCTCTCTGGTCCGGATCACAGGCGATGGGCAGACGATTCCAGGCGATACAACGGTATCCCCAAGGATATGATGCCTATCAGCACGAGCATCCGGAAGGGAGAAGGCGCAGTGCCCGACTGGCCAGAGCAGCAGACACAGAAAGGTTCGGATCCACTGATGGGGGATGGGGGATCCAGCTTGCCACTAGCGCCTGGGCTCGCTCCTCCTATTTGGCCAGTCATGACGGAGACCCAGACGCCTGGCTATACAGGCCCGGGCCAGCGGAGCTAGAGATCTCGCTCGAGGAATGGGATATGATTGCAGAGGTAGGAGCTGAAAGTGAAGAGCTGCTTGGTGAAGATGGAAGGCCGTATGTCTTCGAAACGGTCGCGTCGGAAGTGGAGGATTTTGTGGAACAGCAACGATCTGCGACAGGATTACAGAGGGGAACCCTTCTCGAAAGGTCTCGCACCGTGCTGTCCGATCCGAACGAGAATCCTTTCCTGGAACGGGAAAACGCCGTCCAAACAATCTCGGCAGGTACAGCGAGACTTCCGTCTATCAACGAGGTCGTCGTGATCCACAATTACCCTATCGTCGAGAAGAGCGCGACCACAGATAATCAGAACGGGCTTCGCAGCGGGAATGAAGACTCGCTAGAAAGTCTACGGATGCGGGAAGAGGAGATACTACACGAAGTGACAATTTACTTCCAAGGCCTGACTCGAGCTGTCGCGGAGGCTCTGGCCGAATCGACGGAATCCAGCGTGCGACAGGAGACTGGACTGTGCAGTATGAAAGAGTGAATCGAGAGACTTCTTCGGGGCGTATGGATTGGCTCTCAACAACCTGGGGTTAGCGACGACGAGATGCGCTACTCTAGCGAACTTTAACGTTGCGTGCGGGCTCGATGGCATCACTACTGGGGTGGAATCAAGCCCTTCAAGTATTATCTAGCCCTGGCCTCTGAGCAATGGTTGTAGCATTTACGTGTTCCATGCTCGATAACGACGGTCTACTACCACCGCATATTGATGATCCTGAAAATGAG
Source organism: Naganishia antarctica (assembly GCA_025758675.1). Lineage (NCBI taxonomy): Eukaryota > Fungi > Basidiomycota > Tremellomycetes > Filobasidiales > Filobasidiaceae > Naganishia > Naganishia antarctica. The sequence goes on along the minus strand of JANGFJ010000158.1, from coordinate 120,685 downwards.
ACTGTGTCATCTCCGGTCACCTATTGAGGGAATTTACGACGGGTTCCAGGTGGTTTCAGAGTTTGCGGATTCAGATTCACCGGAAACATGAAACGAGCTAGGCCGAAGCGTAACGACACGTCAACCCCAAATAATGCGCTTGCTGGTTTGGTATTTGCGCCTTCTGCCAAAAGTCTAGCTTTGATTCGCGCTTAGGCCTACTATCCTGCAGCGGGCGCGTCCCCCAGACTGGCCTCTTTCCTCTCGCCTTCCGCCTTGGCAGCCAGGCCCAGGCTCAGTGAGACTCGGCTGGTGACGGCGGAGCGGACAGCGGTGCCGCCGTCGACGACGTTGTCAAGTCAAGTGATAGTCATTGCGAAATTGCGTGAGCTTTGGTTCTGTGAGCTTTCCCTAGCACGTCTGTCTCCTCTTCAACACCGGCAAGAGGTCAGTATCTTGTCTTTTCGTCTGTCAGGCAGGATTCGGAGTACGATTGCACAACGAAATACTGATCGTGTTACTTTCGTACTTTTTTACCCTCTTGGAACGCTCGTTGGAATGACGGAACTGCATTGAACTCTGGATGGACGATTTGGATCGGTGGATGTGATGGAAAATCTGGACTTGGTTGGGATGGATATGGGAATGAATGACATACGGCGTACTTGGATTTCGGAATGTGTTATACCTGGACCAACAAACGCCTTCATCTTCCGACCTCGACATGTCAAAACGTCTTTGAATCAACTCGACATCCAAACCACATACGACCCGAATCAACTTGCACCAACAGCAAGTCAAGAAAATGTCCGACGTTCAAATGACCGACAAGGCTCCCCGAAGCAGTGTGTATCGATTTTGCAGAGAAATGGAAGAAGCAGGATGAGGATTCTGACACGGGTTGCTGTTCGTTCTTGGTAGACTTGCGATTCGGTAACAACCGAGGACGACCCACTACCGCCATCGCCCGAAAGGCCCTCCCTTCCAACCGAAAGGGTGTTCAGACGTAAGCCCTGCGAAGCGTACACTCAACTCTCTACGTTTCTCATATACCACTCTATAACCTCATAGCGAAAAGAAGCTTTTCGTCAAGAACGTCATTCGAGAGGTCGCCGGTTTCTCGCCTTACGAGAAGCGAGTCATGGAATTGTTGAGGAACTCCAAGGACAAGAAGGCCAGGAAGCTGACCAAGAAGAGGGTGAGTGTTCGCTGCGGTGTGGGACGATGGTGGCAGATGGCAGGAGGCGAGATCTGGAGGGATGTGCGGGGTATGAGATAGAAGACGGAGATGTCGCTGGAGGATGGAACAGCAGGAACGATTTGGAAGGCGCCATCATGCCACCATCTTTGCGTGTCATTTTCTCCACGGCGTATATTGACTGTTCTTTCCCCTTCAGCTCGGTACGCTCCTCCGATCCAAGCGAAAGCTCGAGGAACTCTCCAACGTCATTCAGGAGCAGCGACGTCAAGCCGGTCACTAAGCGGATCTTGTTCGGAAGACGACTGACGGCACTCTTTGAGGAAAAGACCATCAAGGTGTTTCGCGGTTGTTGAAGATTGAAATTCGTGTGACAGCCTCGGGAATGATGTGGGATGTTCGCTTTGGTCCGAGTCATGGGAATGGGTGTCGCGTAGGGTAGCTTGTATAGTACTCTGTCGGTTGTGACTTGATTCTTCAGGCCGGATTGTCGTGTCATGTCATGTCATTCTTCTCATTTTTCGGAGCGGGTCATCTGCATCAACCGGCTAGTCATCCTTTCCGAGACCATCACGCCTTCCGGGGATGGCAAGAGGACACACTTTTGATACGTCCACACTTGTGCATCTCGAGATAGACTGCCGGAAGCTGGGCAATGTATTCAGCACTCCGCATCGACGGCGTGTTCTGGCTGTCATCACTCGCAATAGCACAACTGTGCCCTCGTCTTCACGCGATGTGCAGATGCTGCGTGAGTTCTGGGAGCGCGAGACGTCCAGGTTCACAGTCTGAGTGGGATTCCCTAGTCCGAGGTCATTCGAAGATTGAAACTCAAGAGGTTAGAAAGTTCGGAACAGTCACGCCGGACAATCTTCGCATGTCCGCGTCCACACTGATTCGTCAAGGCAATGTTCTTTGGGTTCTTCTGATTTCATGTTTATGCTTCTTCTATCGACAATGTCATTCAAGCAACTCCAGGCCGTCATCATCCGGGGAACACCTATCGAATCTCACTTGCAGCGCTCTTGACGTGCACCATCTGGCATGGAAGCGAGCTGTAGCGATGGCGATCCCTGTCGGTGTCGGGCCAGATGCACTTCATCAATCCGGACTCCCATGGTCGATTCATACCGAGCAGGTCGAGTCCATGTGGTGGAAGGAAGACGATGAAAGGTCGAGGGTGTCGGTACAAGAGGTTTGTGAAAGCAACGAAAATGGGCCGGTCGAGGATATCAGCAGAAACAGCAATCAGAACGGATCGTGCGATGTCGGGATTGACTCTGCATATCACACAGAAGATAGGAGAGATGGTAAGACTCGCACAAAGCTCGCTTCGCAGTATCCGACTGATGCCTGAACTGACATCCAATCATGGTTGTCTTGGGATCTTTGGTAATTCTAGCGATGATGGGATATCGATCGCCCGTATCAACCCCGATTCCTCGTCTCCCAGCCTTCCTTGCGGATAGTTACAGAACGGCAATCTATTCTGCACTCGTCCCGATCGGTCATCCCACATCTCAGAGCTATCGTCACATTGCATCAAGCACCACACATCGGTCGAGGCAGAACCCCATTCGTTCTTCCGGCTCTCACAGACCACTCTCCGCACGGCTTGATCTCCCCAATCTGCGGGATGTTCGACAACAGCCTTTTCGGCATCATAGCTGGTCACGATCACAAAGCGGAGCCGAACCAGCTTGTAGATGGGGTGGTTCGGGTCTTTTAGGCGTAGCTGAAGCCGAACTCGAAAGACTCAAGAGAGAACAACGGGCCAAGCGGGCGCTCAGCAAAAGAGTGAAGCAAAGCATGCGCGGCGAGATCGATTCCTGGGAAGTTGACGACGATACAGGCAGTGTGGTATATGCCTCCGACGACAGTGGATCATCATTTCAGAACACAGACAGCGCGACTCCGCATGGCTGGTCTACCAACGCTTGCACATCGATATCGGACGAGGAATGGGGCGAAGAGGGGGATTATGACGGAACACCGGCCGATCTGAGCCAGTTGATGGTCGTTGATGATGGGAAGGCCTCGTATTGGTGGAATTTGCCAAACGTTGCATCGGACGGGACAGACAAGGATGACTGGGATATATCGGGATGGAACGCTTCGTCGGATACGCCTGTTACAATCACGTTTAGGCACGGAAGCAACGAACAACTCACGAAGAGGAATGACACAACCGATACGAACGATATGAACGCTACGAACGCTACGAACGTTACGAACGCTACGAACGATACGAACGATACGAATGACACGAACAGCAGGAACGACGCGAATCACACGACAGACCAGCGCCCTCAGCTACCTGGGATGGATAGCGGATGTGATCTGGCGAGCGGATGCGTCGCAAATGGCAATAGCCCTTCATCACCTCGGCCGACCGAAATGCTCACGCCACTTTCGCCTGCACTCTCTCCGGAAACCTACGCCTCCGTACTTGATATGACGGAGCATCACTCGGTAAACGATCGGGTGGTATCAAGCAACAATCTGCTCTCTTCCTTTTCCGCCATTCGCTTGAACACGCCCCGAAAGCGACATCGTTCGACTGACACGGCGGACGATTTGATGGGCGACGCGTTGGTTGAATACCAGATCAACGACCACGACTCAGTACACTCGCGCTTGAAGAAGAAGCCGTTCGCCAGGAGTGCAACGGTATAGAACGTTCCCAAAATGGTCGCGACTTCGGTCGGTTTAACGAGGACGTGCACCACGCTTTGCAACTCTCCTACATCTAGAGAAATTCTTCTCTTTGCGTACACTCACGCTCACTGTAACATACAACACTATGTAATTAGCACTCAATTCAGCCTCCTGGCGGGGACGGACTTGCGGACTGGTTCAAAGGCATGTCCGTATCATCCGATAGCAGGATGACGCAGGCAGATCTGATGCGTCAAGCTCTATGTCATGTGGATCCTTCTTCTACAGATACATCAAAGGTCACTGCATTTTTTCCTTGATCTCCTGATTACCCGAGATTGCTGCTTTCCATCGAGGCTTCTCGTCGAGGTATCTACAAAAAAGATACCGTCAGCAATCCATCGGTGACTATCGCACTTCCAACTTACATGAATCCTAAGCAGGCGATTACTATCACTCCGCAGCTGCCTAGCACACCAGCCTTCCCTGGCAGACTCTGTACCAATTCGACATTCTCTGCATGACGCACTATCCACCGAACCGACGCCGCAGCTACGCCAAGCCCAACCAAGTTTCGCAAAGCCGGCACCCTCTTGATCTGTTGCCGGAGGGTGACGCCCAGTAAGGTATCCGTCAGGTTTACTGCGTGCCGGAAAGCAAACACGATCCGGACGAGCATGGCGATGGCGTTGGCGTAGACTAGAGATACTTCGGGATTCGTCCAAGTGCGGAGCCAAGTTGGGTCTACCAGGATTGTGAAGATGGCAGGTGTGACTGTCGACAGTGTGCCTGATGCTAGGCGATGTCGCGTCTTTGACAGGAGCATCAACGTCCCAGCGAACGCTCCAGATGATGCTACCATGACGCCACTCTGTCTTCCCAACCCCTTCACGCCGGATGTGGCCGCGAAAAAGGCTTCCAGGATACCGTTCATACTCAGGATCGGAAGGTAGAGCGTCAGGTATGCTGTAAGAGTCTGAAAGGCGGATGTGTGGCGGTAAGATCTCGGTAGCAGGTATGGGAAGATGATTGGCGCCAGCGGTGGAACAAATGACAGACAGAGCAGCAGGAGATATAGCGATATCCGTACCATCGAAAAGATGATGAGGAATGGTGAAGACCGGTTACCTGAACTGACGGTGTGGCCGGGATCGACGTCGATATCTCGCGCAAAGTATAATCTGGCGCTTTCTTCTACTGGTTGAAAGACGATCCGGGCGACGAGGGATGCGTAGTTGCTGGCTATGGCGTAACCGCCTTGATCTTCCAGTGGACTGGCCCAGGCGACAACGATGCGGTCGGCCTCTGTGAGGAAGTGCTTGATTGTTGATTGACCGAGTAGCGCCATGAGCAGGGTCAAGTGATGTGGGTATATGAAGTTGGAGGAGAACGTTTCAGGAGCTTTAAGAGTCGGTAGGAGCTGTGTCTGACTTGGAACACACGTCAGATCTGGCAAACCGGGGCAACGATCTGAACTCACTTGGACCGACCAAATGGCATTCTCCATAACGAAGCATGCTTCCAATACGCACGAAAATACTTTCCTCCCAATGCCGTCGAATACGCCAATTGTCCAATTGCAAACGCAAGCAAGGCATATTGTTCGCTTGCCGTTGCAAGACAGACGACGGTGACGATCGCTCGAAGGATGATGGCTGTTCCTTCCGCTTGGACGCGGATAATGGTGTTGACAGGCGAGGAGAGTTGTGACAGGAGGTAGAACGGTTCCGTCAAGAGCTCCCCTAGCGTTGCAGCGACATATAAACCCAGGGAAGAGTAGAAGTACGGCTGGGATGTAGTTGTGACCGGTAGAGTTTTGAGGTAAACCGGCAACAGTCCTGCGGCGACGGCGACACCAAACACGATTGGCAAGTTGATAAGATTATGAATCCGCGTATCCTCGATCCATCCTGCCCGTTGCTTCCCTTCCATCTTTTTCTCCCCAGGTATCCTGACAACTACCGCACGAACTCCCTCTCTCGCCAAGAAAAGAATGGTATCGCGAACGAGATCAAACTGTACCGCGGCCGTACCGAATACTTTTGGGGACGCAATGCGGATCAAAGCTTGATTGAGTGAAAAGGTGATGAGTCGGCTCAACAGCTGGAGAGCGATGAGCGATTTGGCAGAGGTCAACGATGACGAAAGGTTGTTCTCGGTGGTGGGTTCGGCTTCCCGTTCGACGATAGGCGGGGGAGGAGGTCTCGTCCGGGAGACGTCATCTTCTGACATGATAAGAAGGATTCGAGGATGGCAAGTCAAGGTATGTAGCTCTTCTCATCGGAGAGCGCATTCCGGTCGAAGAGGATGAGGACGATGAGTGGAAGCCCGCTACGAGTATCATCCATGTCTCATCGTCGGGGCTCCGGGCGCACCACTGCTCCATCATCTTTTGCCTAGATTCATTCCAAGGATCACCGTCCAGTTCCAGCCAGGGAGTCGGAACGAGTCGAGCAGGCGGTCAAAATACATGGATCGTTACAAACAAGAGGAGTTACACTATCTATACAAGCCGACGCGGGATACCCGATGCAGAAACAGAACCTCATCGAGAAACCGCTCAGAATTTCGGCTTTCTCTTCCTTGCCGTGTACTGCGGTGGGAGCGAGGATATCAGTCAAAGCACGCAAGGAAAGAGGTCCATAACGCAACCAAACGCACCTTTGAGTCTCTCGGCACTCCCTCCTTTCCTCTCGTCCTGTACAGATCCTTCTTCTTCAAGATCCAATCCTTATCCACCGCCCCCTTCATCACCTTTTTCCCCTTTAGCCGCTCCCTCCTCCTCTTTTCATTCTTGACTTTATCGTCACCCGCGCCATCGCCGACCTCGATCCCGTTCTCTCCCAACCCCTTTGGTATCTCGGACTGTCCGACCATGAGACAGAGGTACATTTTCCGCTTCTTGGCACTGTTGGGGTAATCGACTACTACACCGCCGCCGAACCCTGCGCGTTGGGCGGCGGTGGTTAGCATGTGGACTTGGTCATCTGACGATGGGTAGAATTGAAAGACGGCTCGTGATGGGTTTCGGAGACACGAGTGGAGGGTGGTGAAGAATCGGGTGAGTCGCTGTGCGGGGGAATGGGCTGTCGAGTCTGCGTTGAGCAGCCACTGTACGACGGATATACTGAGCGAGGAGAAAGGACCTCGAGCTCAGCGAGGACGCCATAGATCCCATTACTGAATCCGCAACTCACCTAATCGCCGCATCAAACGTACCCGGCCTAAACCCAAACCCCTGACCGATATCCTGCAGGAACAAATCCCCCTCCACCTCTCTCTGCAACGCCACCTCCAACATACTCGGCGCAACATCACACCCCACCCAATAATGCCCATCTTCATCCAAGATCTCGCCACTCAGTCCCGATCCACAACCGATATCGAGGATGAATTGCGCTTCGTCTGGCGGAAGGGCGAGGAGTTCGATAGCTCGGTCCGTCATTTCTGCTTGAATAGTTTGAACACGGGTGCTGAAGAGGAAGTCGAGTTAATACGCATCGGTCATGGAGGAGGGATTGACCGAACAACTCACTTTCCGGTGTACTTTTTGGCTTCGACATCTCCATAGAACTGCAGCGCAGAGAAATGGAAGACGATGAACACCCAGGAAACCCCATGCCTCACACTCGACTTACGATCTCTGGCGGAGCGATCTCTTCAGGTCTCGACATGGTTGACGTGAGCTACGGCGATCGCAGTGGAAGCGGTTCGGTGGTGGTAGACGTTCCTACGAACTGCTTTCTCTGACAAGGTCTCCGGCGTGTATTTTCTGGATAGGCTGTCTGTTGCCCATGTTTCAGTCCGCCTGTGCGAAGTAGGTGAAATCAACTCAGCAACTCATCCTCAACCAAACTATGAATCTGCACCATGCGGATCCAAATCAAAAAATAGTCAACCCCGAGGCGGACATTCCCGGGCATCTCCGCTCTTCTGAAGCATGAATCTGGCTGCCATGTAGAAGAGTCCTCGTTCCAGCATGCTCTTCCTTCAGACTCCCCGACCACACCTGAATCCCCTCCACCCGCTATGTCGCAGCAACAAGCGAAACAGTATAAAGCAATCGGCGAAGACTTGTGGAAAAACAGAACGGAGAAAGTGGTGAGCAACCTCCCCTAGAGCGTAATGATGCAATACGTGGAACGCTCAAACCCAATCTCCTAGAATGCAGAGCTTTTCTCCTTTACGTATGGGGCTCTTGTGGTGCAGCTGATCAAGGATTACGACGATTATGTAGAAGTCAACAAACAGCTGGAGAAGATGTGAGCATACTCCTCTCGTCTCTGTGTTCGATCGACCTTTGAAAGGCTGACTAGGCCGTGTCACCAACCTGCAGGGGCTACAACATCGGCACACGCCTTATAGAAGACTTTCTCGCACGAACGTCCCTCCCAAGATGCGTCGATTTCCGCGAAACAGCCGAAGTGATCAGTAAAGTCGGTTTCAAGACTTTCTTAAACATTACGCCTAGCATCACCTTTCCCTCATCGACGTCTCAGCATCAGCAATCCACAACGACATCAGAAGTCGCGGGTATGACGGGCCCGACAGAGTTTATCCTCACGTTTGACGAGAATCCGTTGGCCGAGTTTGCGGAACTGCCGTTGGAGGCGATGGGTTCCAAGTTTGCAAAGGCTGCAGAGGAGAAGAAGGTGTTTACCTGGGATCAGCATGATATCGGAGGGCAGCACGAGGGGCTGTGGTTTAGTAATGTGTTTTGTGGGGTAATTCGCGGTAGTCTGGAGATGGTATGTTTGTTTCCTGCCTTGAGATATCGGTCAGTTTGTGTGGGCTTGACGTTGGTTCGCCTTGTAGCTACAGATGCAGGTCGAAGCTTCCTTCTTGTCGGATCGACTGAGAGGGGACGACTCGACAGACATCCACGTCAAGCTGATACGGATCATGGAAGAGGAGCAGCCGATCAACGATGAATAGATGATGGGAACGTAGACAGTGGGAACGTAGACGATGGGACGGGTAGGCGATGGGAACGGAGACAAGACAGTACAGTTACCGGTTGTATAAATTGATCACACGAGGATCGAACGTAAATACATTACAAGTCAATAGACTTGTCCGATCAGCGGTCAAGACTCGGCTAACTATCCACCCAGACACAAGTCCAGTGAACACAAGTCCAGTTAATCACAAGTCCAGTTGAATGGCATGCAAAAATTGGGCCAACCCAGCACCCTCATCCTCTAGTATCTGTCTGTTTGGGTACGCTCGGTGTCGGATCGGATGTTGACTCGGAGTTGTTGTCGACGGTCTATAACGCAACGCACATACTTAGCACCTCGGCTTACCAGGGCCCTCCAGATCCGGTGCGCCCTTGCTAGCGGCTTTGACTTGAGTGTGCGCCAATCTGGTGCGTTCCTAGACCCATCCTTGTACATTGCTGAACCTATAGAGACTCACTCGAACTTGGCAGCCCAGAAGGCAGATCCAGAGAGATACGTCGCAAACGAGTAGACTTGAGATTCAGAAGATAGCTCCTGTCGCAAGGCCGAACTGTTGTTGAACAGGATACATTCCATTCTTTTCCTCCGGAAAAGCAGAAGAGGGTGCTTTGGTATAGACTATAGAACAGTGGACGAGGAAGCCGTCGGATAACAATATGGCTGCGATTGATCGGGGTTAGATCAACGATAGATGCTTGGTCTCTATTTGAACTGGCATATGTCACGCTCGTTGCGCTGTTTCATGGCGCCTCGTCGGACGGAAACGGCAGGCCATTCAAGCTCGGCAAGTCACGATCGATTCATCTAACAGTGGACTACTGACACCACATCGGGATTCGGAGAATCCTTGCCACCGCACGACCACGAATAAAGAGTGAACCCGACAACTCGATCACCAACTCTATTTCAATCTATCCTTATACATGGGTAGTCGCGGTAGACTGTTGTACGTCCTCTCCAGGATGATACCAAGCACGACCTCGACCAGCCCAAACCTGCCAATCGCCACTTGCATCACCTCCGACGATCAGCTTGCCCAGCTCGCCATCCTTGCCAAGCATCTTGGGCGCTTCTCCGAATGCTGATGTTCCCCAAACTCGTTCCGCCAGCTCGAGTCGGATCATACCGAGGCCCACGGCGTATTCTGGATGCACGGACAGAACCTTTACGGCCGCTTTTGGTTTTTGACTTGCAGATGTAGATGGTGGAAGATAGTTGATCGGTTGACCTGCCTCGGGTATCGGTTTGCCTTCCTGTAGCTCGGACCACTTGACTGGTCCGTTTGGCGGTAAGGCTCCTGCTTCGCAGGTCGAGGATGATGGCAGGAAGCGGATTGGCGAGATTCTCTTCCTGGTGTTTCCCGTGTGGTAAGTACGGACTGTCAACTCTTGCCCGACGTAGCAGCCTTTACGGAAGTCGACTGAAAGAATCGGGGAATTGTACCGTCAGCTATACGCGAATACAGACTAGCTTAAACTGCTTACCGCCGTTATTCACGTCCATACAGCTTTCCGACGGCAGAGCACTTCCCGAAACGATTTCTTTTGGCCCTTCCGGGACCCCTAATAGCATCCGTCTAAGGTCGTAATCGCTACTCTTCACGACGTCGTGGTCGGAGCTGAACAGTGCTGAGCGATGACAGGAGAATGATCAGTAGCCGAATGTAAGGTCGACAGAGCCAATAGTCTACGCTTGAGTACTCACGTGTCTCTCCCTTCTTCACTAAAAGTCGCCTTCCCATATCCTCCTGTCCCCATCCCCCTCGCAGGTCCCAACAGCCAACTTCTCCCTCTCTCAACCCTCTCTGCACTTCTTTCCGAGCTTCATCCTGGAACTCCCACTGCGGCTCCGCTGCCCCTCCCGAACCAAATTTCCACCACCTCTTGGCCATCGCGCTGTCGTTTGCTGGGGTGCCAAAGACGGACCAGACATCGTATTCCTCGGTGGCATACTTGAGCTTGACCTTTGATCGAAGAACGTATCGCTTGATTTCATTGTATAAGGCTTTAGTATTGGGCGTTGATGGTGTCGATGCGGAAGCGTCAGCTGAATGATCTATCCAGTATGTGTCTGTCGAAGGCTGATGAAAGATGAATACGTCGTGCATCACCCTTCCCTGAAGCCGATCAATGTAAGAAGACATGCAAGAATGCTGTTACGAAGGGAGCTGACATACTGTAGGATTAATGAATCCGCTGTATCCTCCTCCAGGCAGATCTTCCACATCTTTACATGTCAACCCTTTCAGAAACTTTGCAGCATCCTTCCCTTGTACTCTGAGGATCGATCGACCTTGGACTTGGGCAGCTTGCGGTTTGCGGTAGTCGTAGCGATTCGAGGGAGAGGAACTGAACAAACGTGAGCGGAATGCGGGCTTCGCAATGAGCTGAATCTTCCGGGATATGGCCATGATCAGATGGTCGGAATGAATCGGGCGATTGATACAAGCCGGTTTATGTTCATCCGCTTACCAGTCAATGACGAGGAATCCAATTCGACATGAATACCACAAGACGGGATCGAGAGCGAGGCAGGTGCTGCGTCATAAAATTAGCATCCGCATGCGTTTGGTTCTCAGCCGCCATCCACAATACGGCACACACCACACCCGCTCGGAATCTCGCAGGCGACAGCTCGAACGCGGATTTCGACATGGGATGATTATGGATACGATAGCAGATACACAGGCCTTGGCCACGAGAAAACCGCTTGGGGTACAAATGTTTCATACATGTCTGCCTGTTCGACGGCATTGAGACCCGATTGTAAAGTCCCCGGAAGGTCGAGGAAAAGAAAGAAGCGAACTAGGAAAGAAAGACGCAAGTATCCGCGTATCGCCCGAGCAGAAGAAAGTCCTGTCCTAACAAGGCGGGGTTATCATCCACTACAGCGATATGACCCGAAGGGCGTTATGGACACTACGGGTGCCACGAGTTGAGGGAGTTGAGGGTCATATTCGGGTCGCCTCCGTATTGCGAAGGAACTGGCGGCAACATTCCGTGCATCGGCTGTCCTTGTTGTAACATGATAGAAGATCCAGCGGACAAGGGCCCCGAATTGTTGGCGGGGCTGCCAGTGCCTCCCGGAGCGTTCGTGGACGTCTTCTTCTTCCTGGGCTTTTGCCTGCCTTCGCGCTTGGCTTGCAGACGTGCGAGCTTGAGACCGCAACTGACGAGGACACATCGGATCAGTCTCTAGCGAAGCTTGTTCGTGCGGGATACTCACGCGTTGCACAAGTTTTTGATGCCCGACTCTGACTTTCGCCACTCCGGACTGAATTGGCAATATCGACGTCAGTATGTCATCGAATTGGCTGGAGCCGCGGGCGCGACTTACCTCTCACGAGTTCCACACTGCACACATGCTTCTACTCCTTCAGGCGGAGGCACTGCAACTGTCACTTTGACGATAGTTTGTCCGTCGTCGCCTTTTTTGACCGTGGTGATCTTCCTTCCTCGCCCGGAAGGTACCGACGTAGTACCTTCCGCAAGATCGCTAGCTGAAAGGCCGTGAGGACTACCCGAGATGCGGTCGTTCGCAGACTGATATGGCACAATGTACTTGTCGCCTGCAGCAGAAACATCCGATTGTTTCCGTTTCGTCCCTCGTTGTGATATCTGAGTCGTAGACGAGTCCGTCCAGGGGACGCTGTGGGTGCCATGATACTGCATGTCCGCAGCTTGAGCTAGACTTTGCATCGGGAAAGATGGAGCGGGTACATGCGAGTAATCTTGCGGATAACCGTTTTGAGAGTAAAACTGCATCGACGTTCCAGTCAAAGGCGGGAGGCTGACAGGATTTCCAGCTTCCTGTTCCCATTCGGCTGGATAAGACTGCACTTGAGCGTCCAATGCGATTTGTGGTTGTCCGCCTTGTCCTGCAGTCTGTTGTTGCCAGGCAGGGTTGCTAGCATCCAGGACGTCATAGTACTGCTGCGGATCTCCTCCAGCTTGCACATCCGCGGGAAGTAGCGCTGTCGGGACGTTTAGATCGTTGGCGGTGTTGAGGGGAAGCGCTTGAGTGGTTTGGTAGGATGCAAAGGTGATGTTCCCATACGGAATGAAAATGCTTTCAATCTTTCTCCACAGCCCTTCGTTGGTCATCAGGTGTCCACCCTGGAATCTCGATGTGCAGCTCGTCTTTCCGAATGTGCCCCAAGCGTCCTCCTTTCCGGTTTTATTCTCCAGTTCCACATGCTTCATCAATTCGGCATAGTCGTCTGCCCAGTAAGAGCCGTCCATTCGAGGAACCTCCCGTCCGTTTTCGTCAAGTTTGGGTGAAAATACGCTGACCCCATTCGCTGTCTCTCCGTCGGTTTTCTTCGTCTCTCCATCGCCAAACTTGATCCGAGGTGGCGGCCATGCGAAAACTACGGAGTTTGGTCGTGCAACAGATTCCTCGGTTGTGTGGACGATGAACACTCGCTCGGGGGGAGGAGCTGGCGCAGTGGGACGAGGGACAGGGATGTTCTCAGATACGTCTTTCCAGATTGATTCGATGTCCTAAATTGACAATATCGATGAGTAGGAGCACTCTTCCACTCTTAGAGGACCTAGACATACCTCTTCGCTGATCGAAGCCGTACCACAATAGTTGGACCACTCTTCGTGGCGCTTGCTAATGTCGTTATTGTTGGGATCCTTGTCCTTGATTGCATGGAAGAATGCCAAAATGAGTCCAGTACAGGCCTGCCACAAAGAAAGCTTGATCGGTACTGATTCACGTCGCCACCATCGCCATGAGGAAAACTCGTGCTCACCCAATGAATACTGAGATCCAGCGCCAGATATTCCGCATCCTCTACGAACTTATGGGCGTCGTCGGGAATGTCGTCTTCCTCCGGTGGACATCCCAATATCGTCCGTATCCTTGAAAGTCTTGCAAAACGCACTCTACAGGAAGAAGGATGTTCAATGAGCCGACGCACGAAACCTAACGAAGGCGATATAACGGCATACCTCGTCACGCTTCCTTCCAGGTTATCAACCTGTATCGATGAAAACAGATCCCTTCTCGCCTCTGTACAGAAAAAAACACGCTAACATCAGTCTTCAAGTCCGCGTATACCATACTTGATTCACTCACGTTCCCGTTCCTCTGGATGGATAAACTCGATAACACCTCGACCCAACATGCTTGAGTTTTGTGATCGCATGTGAGCACTTAGTACCGGATCGAGGTGAATGAATTCCAATTCGAATTTGCTCTTGGGGTCCGACGGATCAGGATAACGTGGCTTCAAGAATGCCCAATCTGTATAGAGTCAAGGTTCAGCAAGACGGTAATATCTGAGGAATCAGGTCACGAGTGGACAGCGTAACTTACAGCATCGAACTCCTCCTACGCGTGGCACATTCTCTGGAAGAGCACTTGCAGAACTCCCTGCACTCTTCACACTCATAGCTCCTGTACTCTCACTCCTACTCCTTTCACCATGCACTGCATGCCCGTTTTGAGCCGCATTTTCCAGCGCGATACCGGCTGCAAGCGTTGAAGATGGTTGACCCATCTCTGCGATGTCGTCGGTCTGGGTTGTTTGCTGTTCGGAACTGGCTACCTCGGAATCCAATTGATTGGGATTGCCAGAAGTAAGGCCGAGTGTCGTATCAGAACTTGCTGTCACTGGTGCGATCGCCGATTCGATATCCAAAGCTGATACGGAATCGGCCTTTACTTCCTCCGTGCTTGTCGTGACGCGAACGTCTGTTTGCCCCTCCGAATTCTGAGCCTCGGGTTGAAGAGTCTGCGTGTCTTCTGGTTGACCTGTTTCTGATTGGCCCGCTTCTGTTTGACTCGTTTCCGACTGGATTGGTTCCGATACCACTGCGTTCGATTGGGCGACCTCTGGTTGTCCTGCGATTACATCTGCTGCGTTGGTGGTATCCAACTTTTCGACAGGATCAGACATCGTAGTAGATTGCTGAATTGAATACTGTTGGAGCAATCGCGTGCCGAGGTGATCTCCAATCTCTGGTGTCCGTTTCCGCGAATGCGCCACTTGTCCCTGCAAGCGCGCCTGGCTATTATGAGTCGAGGGCACAACTGGCCGGATCCTGCAAAGCCAACTTTCACTGATGCAGCAAACGTTGAAACGTGCTTGAAGCTGTGTTCAAGACCAGGATCGTGGAATTGTTATGTCGAACCTTCACTCAGCAGGTAAGACGACGTCTGATGCAGAAGATGATGAGGGCAATAGCCGATTGTTTGAATCAACGAATTGCTGGACCTTGGGTGTCCAGTCAAGTGGTGAAGTTGAAGTTCCTTTCAAGCTGTGAAGAGTGAAACAGCACTTAGCCACCGTGCACATGACCAAGCCGACTACAATCCTCCTTCCAATCTTCAGAATTGCAGCAATCCAAGTGACTTACGATAGTACGACGGTCCTCGCAAGACGAAGGATGTTGTTGGTGAAGGAGGTTTAAACAGCCAAATGTCGGGAAACTGTGTCTTTCCTACGTTGGGAACAGCCTTGATGACTATTCGACTTCTGCTTTTTAGCCCTAATATTGCGTTGTGACGGATTGATGCCGGCGTTGATTGCTGCTTGATGGTAACCTCGACCTGAAACGTCGAATTGGCGAGATCCAAAGGTGTTTTAACTTTGACGCGCTCCCCGCTGAATATCGTTGGTCGAGCAAATGAAGAATGCCGATGCCCTAATCGCTTGCAGGTACGCTGTCAGCGTCCGCGAGTTCAAATTCTATGAATGCAGCTTCAACAGCACTCGTGAAGGTATGAGAATGAACACGCCAGGTAAGATACTGTAAAGAGATCAATCGATTGTCATCTGTCGATTGTTCGCGGGGTACAGCGATGCGAGAGAGGAGAAACCTTTGCTGACTGGTTTAGCGCGGACTCGTCTTCGTCTTGCGCTCAAGACGCGTTTCTTGGTCATTCAGCTTGCGATTTGCCTCGTATTTCAGATGTGCTTGGCCTCCATGACAGAACCCTCTCGCAAGAGATCTCGTCTCCTTGAGGGACGTTGCCTCACTGTATTTCCTACGGTCTGCAAGGGTCGAAAACTGACCAAGCAAAACAGGCAGCGCAAAATCTCCAGTAATAGCGATTTACCACGATGCGCAATAGAAGCGCGAGTGACTTTGTGTCTCACGGTTGGCACACCTGAGTGCTTCGAACAGATCCTCAATATCCACAGCACGTCCATCCATTAGAGAAGCTATAATGCAGCAGCAAAGGCCAAATTCATGTTGACTACTCGTGTTTCAGAACATTTCGGTAATAGGAGTGATCGAAAGAGATCGAAAGTCACCTCAGCAGCCGGAGTGATCGACAGAGGTTGTGTCGATTGAATCGGTAGCCCTCAGGCGCAGCAAACGCGTTCCTAGCTATTCTGTGTCCAAGACGACCTGAACGAATTGTACTGGCAAATACCATAGCCGCGAAGAGAGAGGGACAAGTAAATACTGTGGTATAGTGCCGCTGGCCAAGCTGCCAGGTCTAAACGCTGGGAGGCGGAGACCGCGGCGTTCGAAGGTCGATAAGGTGTGTGCGCGCGGTTGTGTGCCGAATATCTATCATCTCGTATATCAGCGTCTTCACGACGGACCAATGGCCAATGGAATGCAGACAACAAGGCTCCGGCTCGAGTCGTGCGATTGCTGAGTTCCGCCGCTCTATTCTAGACAGCTTTCCCGGCCTCGTTCCGACGGATGCCTCATCACCTTTTGCAGGACCACTACTTTGGAGCCCGGACTGCTCGCTGTATGTTTCTACAAGTATCGTCCTCGCCCATGGTCTTCCTGCAGCAGCTAACAGTTGCACCTCTCGAGGGAAAGCTTTTCAAACTATCAACTGCGCGTTTTCCAGTGACGCAACGTCTCACAGCAGTCGTAATAAAGCTCTAGCATCTGCTTCTTCAGCGCGCGTCTACTTTATTCGATTGCCGGTAGCTCCTCATGCAACAATTGCTGTTGTGCTCAGTGCTGCTGATTCCTCGCGCCTCGATCTTATCCTATGTCATCTCGGCCTCGGGCCTGCCGAAAGGGTAGCCCGTTGTAGCCCCATTGTTGCCTGCCAAGTTCAGAACTGCTTCGTGCCCGAGTCCACATGACAGAGGAGCCGTTCGTCTTCGGGCGGCGTTGGGACATTTGCTGGACTAAAAATACACCGGATTCGATGGAATGCTAAAGCGGGGCTCAAAGTTTGTCAGCGAAAGAATAACGCTGCGAAGGAGGACCGCGCTGCCGTCGGAAGGACAGCGACGACGAATCGTCGAATTGTTTTCTGAATCGCGGTATGACTATACCCTGCACTCCTTGGGTACGCAAGCCGTTCAATATCTCCCCTGCGTCTCGAGAAAGCTGGCAATCAGAACCGCAACTGTGTGATACAGATCGCCTCAACCTTCACTACTCTCTTCAACCCCGCTTGCCGATTCCGTGCATCATCGATCTATCGGAGAAGAGCGTGGGGCAAACATTTTTGGCCACCTGGTCCATTTCAGCCCGAACAAAGGATTACAATCAAGGGCAGGTCCGGCACCCCTCGTGGTGTCATTTACGTCGTTCCGTCATAAGCAGCAGCAGTCTGTCATTTGACATTCGCCAGGCTTCGACATCTCTAACGTTGAATCCAGCGCTATGTCTGGACCACCCGTACTTCTGGGGCAACCCGTTGGTACGACCGACAACAACCAGACGCCGTCGTCACGGATAGAGCCAAATGAAGGGTTGGACATTGGAACAGTCAGGATTGACCGCCTCACCACCCAAACCAGCGGTGGATCGGATCCGGGAGCCACGGAATCCCTTGCATCGAGTCAAACAATCAACGTCTCTACACCGCATCGCGAATCGCCAAGAAAGCTCGTGATGGCTCAAACGAAAGATGGGGATGCTCTTGATGAAAAGGCCACTGCCGGAAGGGACTTCGAAGGGAAGGGCTCGTACGACGAGAAGCGGGGCAAACAGGAAATGGTCGAACTGGAGGATGGACTGGTGTATCTGGGAACAGAAGAAAAGTCGGGAAAGGCGATCATCAAACCAAAGGAGCAGCTACGAGGAGGTCCTTACACACAGCCAAAATGGTTAGTCTGGGATTTGCGTCGACTGCGGACCCGAGTGACCAAGATTACAATTCAACTCTAGGCGTCATTCTTTACCCTTTATGAAAGCCAAATACCCGCCACCGCCTCCTCCGGCGTCCATCGAAGACTCTCCCTATCTGCCGGATATGACTGCTTCTTGGTTTTCCCAGCTCTTCTTCCTCTGGGTCCAGCCTATCATGTCTCTCGGCGCCAAACGAGAACTCACACTAGAGGACCTGTATAAACTTGGCCACGAGCGAGATGCAGGTGTCTTGTCGAAGAAACTGTTGCAGTCCTTCCAAAGGCGGTGGGATCAGGTGGATGAGTACAACGCCAAGCTGGAGGCCGGAGAAATCCTTGTCCCCCGAAAGCTCAAGATCAAGTGGGCTCTGGGAGCAGGAGAAGGCAAGACGAGACAGGAAAAAGAAAGAGAATGGCGGGAAACGAGTGGGAGAAAGCAGCCGAGTTTGACTTGGGCTTTGAGCGATGTTTTTGGGATCTATTTCTGGTTGTCCGGTTTGATCAAGGTGAGCTTTAGGTCGCCTTTTCAGCTCCCATCGTAGGACTGATCTCGTCATGTCGTTCTTTAGGTTGTTGGCGACACAGCCTCAGTCTGCACTTCTCTCGTGATCAAACAGCTCATTCTTTTCTCCAGCGAATACTACTACTCGCGACGTTACGGTACACCTTCACCCAACGTAGGCCGAGGTGTGGGAATGGCTATCGGACTATTCTGCCTCTTGATTGTGTCGTCTCTGTCCATCAACCATTATTTCCTGCGATCGTCTGGAACGGGCGTCTTAGCGAGAAGTGCTCTGATTTCGGCACTATACGAGCGTGAGTATAGAAACCCACCATCCGTGACAAAGCTTGACATATATGCGTACTTGAATCAGGTTCTCTGAAACTTACCGGTAAATCGAGAATCGCTCATCCCAACGGAAAACTGGTCAACCATATCTCAACCGACGTTTCTCGAATTGACTTTGCTTGTGGATTCTGTCACATGGCGTGGACGGCACCAATTCAGTTCATGATCGTCGTCATCATCCTTTTGGTACAGCTGAAGCAATCCGCCTTGGTCGGTATCGCCTTCCTTGTGGTGCTGAGTCCGGTTCAGACTTGGATCATGAAGTTCCTCTTTGGTATGCGAAAGAAGAGCATGGTGTTCACCGACAAGCGCGCCCGACTTTTGCAAGAACTTTTAAGCGGAATGAAAGTCGTCAAGTTGATGGCATGGGAAGGACCGTTCCTCAAGCGAATCGATCAAATCCGAACGAAGGAAGTCCGCTACATTCGATCTCTCCTCATGATGAAAGGCGGCAACATGGCAATCGCCAGCTCTGTACCTGTGATGGCCGCCATCCTTGCTTTCATCACTTACAGCTCTACTCAAGGTCGACTGGAAGCCGCCGAGACGTTCACTGCCTTGACCCTTTTCCAGTTGTTGCGACTTCCCCTGATGATCTTCCCGATGACCTTGAGTGCTATCGTGGACGCTCAGAATGCCCTTGGACGACTTCAAACAGTGTTTACAGCCGATATTTTGACCGAGGAGCGGACTGTGGATGTCGATGCACCATATGCTCTCAAGTTGGATCACGCTTCCTTCACTTGGGACTCATCCTCCAAGGCCATCGAGGCGCCTGCCAAGGGCAAAGGCGGCCAGAAGAAGAATGCCCTCTCCCCCGCGCATGGCAAGGCAAGCAAAGGAAAGAAGGGTTTGATTGCGCGCGCGAAGAAGCCATTCCGTTGGATTCGCAACCGGAAAAGCGGGAAGATTGAAGTTGCGGAAGAAATCCACGTAGAAATAGCAGCCGGCCAGCCTGGACCAATGGAAGCTGGTGATACGAACGTTCCACCTGTTCCGGGCCTTCAGGAGGGACACAGTGACGAAATCAAGCAAGAAGAGGATGACCAGATCTTCAAGCTTAGGGATATCGATCTGGAGGTCCCGAGGGGCCAACTTGTGGCCGTTGTCGGAGCTATCGGGAGCGGGAAGTCTTCTCTTCTCTCTGGTGTTATGCAAGAAATGCGACGGACAGAGGGGAAGGTCGTCTTCGGTGGTTCGACAGCCTTGTGCAGTCAAGTCCCTTGGATCATCAACGCGACCGTTCGCGAAAACATTCTGTTCGGCAGGCCATTCGACGAGGAGCGATACTGGCATGTTATTCAGGAAGCATGCCTAGAAACGGATCTGGATTTGCTACCAAACGGGGACGCAGAAATGATTGGGGAGAAGGGTATCAATTTATCCGGTAAGCAAAGCTAGCACTGTTTGCCCCATTCATCTATTCACGTCCTTCGATTTACAGGTGGACAGAAAGCGAGAGTCAATCTGGCTCGAGCCATGTATTATGACGCAGACTTGCTATTACTCGACGACATTCTGGCTGCTGTCGATAGCCACGTCGCCGCCTTATTGTTCGACGCGGTTCGCCAACTCAATGATACTACTCGAATTCTCGTCACTCACGCTCTGCATTTCTTGCCGCAAGTGGACTATATCATCACGATGCACGAAGGCAAAGTCGCCGAACGTGGAACGTATGCTGAGTTGCGCTCTGGCAATGGACCATTTGCTGCACTCATTCGAGACTTCGCCAACGAGGATCAGAATGAGGCAACTGCAGAAGAGGAGGAAGCGGCGATCGAGATTGCTGCCGGTCGACCCACTCCGATACCGCGGGAGCGCTTGACGGCAAATGCAAAGAACGCACTGGCTTCAAAGGAAACGATGGCCACCGGCACAGTCGGCCTTTACGTGTATAAAGGCTACCTCAAAGCTGGTCGCGGTTGGCTTACCATTCCTCTCCTGCTCGCTGCCACCGTCATCTCACAGGCATTGGTAGGTGCCCGACTCTCTAAAATAGGCATACAACTGATGGTCCGGTTGATCGAACAGACCATCATGACGTCCTACTGGTTGGTCTACTGGCAAGAACGGAAATGGGATTTCAGCGATGGATTCTATGAAGGAATCTACGTCGCTCTCGGTCTAGGCGCAGCATTCACCGTATTCTTGATGGGTGCCGCACAGGCCTATCTTTGCTTCTTTGCTAGTGTTCATCTGCACAACGCTGCGATGCAAAGAGTTATGCGAGCGCCTCAATCCTTCTTCGATGCTACTCCGCTCGGCCGATGTACGCGAAAATCTCCTTCGTTTCGGCTCATGTCCTGACGAATTGTTCGTTTTATAGTACTTAATCGTCTGACGAAGGATATTGATACTTGTGACAACACTTTGAGCGATGCCCTCCGAATGTTAATCTCCACTATTGCCGGCGTCGTCGGTACCGTCGTTCTGATCGCTATTGTCGAGCCATACTTCTTGGTCGCCGTCTTGGTTGTCGCAATCGTGTATGGCCATCTCGCCGCATGGTATCAACGCAGCGCGTTGATGTTCAAGAGAATCGACGCCGTCCTACGTTCACCACTCTATGCACACTTCTCCGAATCTCTTTCCGGCGTGACGGTCATTCGAGCCTACGGTGAAGGCGATCGGTTTATTGCAGATAACCAAAAGCTGATGGCCATCGAAACGCGGGCGTACTACCTAACCGTTGCTAACCAGCGTTGGTTGGGTATCCGTCTTGACGCACTGGGAAGCATTTTGGTTTTCGTTGTCGCCATCATTGTCGCCTGCTCCGATACTATCTCCCCTGCTAGTTCCGGTCTGGTATGTAAATTTAACTCTGTGAATAATTTATTACCTAAACGAAACGCCGCCTCCAGATATTGTCTTACTCGGTTACCCTCCAACAATCGTTCTCCTGGATTGTTCGTCAGTTTGCAGAAGTGCAAAATGATTCGAATAGCGTTGATGTAAGTTGGGCTGAATCTTCACCGAGTTCATGAATGAAACTAAAATCTTGGTTCGTATCACAGCGTGTGCTCGAATATGCCAATGAACTGGAACAAGAAGCGCCGCACGAGATCCCGGAGACTAAACCTCCAGCTTCTTGGCCGGATTCTGGCTGCATCAAATTTGAAAATGTGGTGATGTCGTATCGACCCGGTCTTCCGCCCGCTCTCAAAAACCTTAATTTGGATGTTGGTCGGAACGAGAAAGTTGGAATTGTCGGAAGAACAGGTTGGCAACTCATCTGGCGAGTCCCGCAGGCCTTGGCTGACATGTGACTTGACCTCAGGTGCTGGTAAATCCACCATTTTGACGACCCTATATAGATTGGTTGAGGTGACTTCAGGAAAGATAACGATTGACGGTGGTGAGCATCATTTCGCTTTCAAACACTGCGCAGTCGTCTCACCTGGGATCTGCTTCACAGTTGATATCTCGAAAATTGGGTTAAATGATCTGCGTACAGGATTGTCCATTCTGCCGCAGGAACCCTTACTCTTCAGCGGTACCATCAGAAGTAACCTGGATCCTTTCGGCGAAAAGACGGATCAAGAACTATGGGATGCTATGAGACGATCCCATCTGATCGATTCCGCTACAGCTGAGCATCACGCACGCAAGAGCCTGAACCTTGATTCGGAGGCACGAGATTTCGACAGCGGAGCTCAAACACCGACCTCGCGTTTTGCGCTGGATTCTCCCGTCGAAGACGAAGGTAACAACTTATCCGTTGGGCAAAGGAGCTTGGTCAGCTTGGCGCGAGCTCTTGTTCGAGACGCGCCTATCGTCGTGTTGGACGAGGCGACTGCGGTAAGTGCTAGTTTCGGCCTCGAAACATCTTGCCGGATACTGACAAGGCGTGCTCATTCTGATTGCGTAGGCTGTTGATCTGGAAACCGATGCTAAAATCCAAGAAACTATTCGAAGAGAATTCAAGGATAAGACGCTGTTGTGTATTGCACGTGAGTTCAGTCGCCTGCGAAGAAATTTGGCCAAAGTTCTTATAAGTTTTCAATAGATCGATTGCGAACGATTTTGTCGTATGACAAAATCTTGGTTATGGACAAGGGTGCTGCTGTCGAATACGACACTCCTGAAAACTTGTTCAGACAGGGTGGCATCTTCTACAGTATGTGCGACAAATCCAACATTAGTATAGAGGAGATCGAGGTTCGTGAGCTTCACTTTTAACGTACACAACGGGCTGCTAAATATCCATCTATGTGATCTGGCTTTCCGACAGCAAGCATCATCTTTGCGACTGTAGGCTATCAGTATAGATATAAAGGACCTGTAGACTCGACGTGTATTCTTATTATAGCTGCCAAGCATCGGTTCATCAATCATATTGTTGTTAGCTTTACTGTAATTCGCGAAGCGTTACTATAATATGACTCATTATCATGAGGACTCGGTCTTATATTTGGCTGCGACTTCGCAAACCGAATGCACTTATTGTTGTTGTGAGCTTGCACGCCAAGCACAACGCATGCCTCAGCGGCTTCCGTCTCTGACTGAGCATTCGAACAGTCCAGAAGGATGAGTGCAATACAATGACATCGTGTTCTCTTACATTTTATGATCCTGTACAACACAATTCAAAGCCCCCGGAAAAAACCTCAAAAACCTCATTCTAAATACCACCATTCCATCACTTTCCAGCCTTTCTCTCCTTCTCCAATTCAGCCAACTCCTCGCTGAAGCCCATTGCAGCATCGACGTCTTCCTCGTCTTGAGGCTGTCTTTGCAATAGCGGTTTGATCAGTCTATCAAAGTACGGGTGTTCCTTGTTGGGCGGATTGGCAGCTCGAACCTAGGAGCCAGAACGCATAGTCAGTATATTGCTATGGGTCACAGGAGCATAGCGGCTCGCTTACGTGGTTGAAATACGCCGTGTAAACATCACCATCATGACGGCCCAGAGGAGAGTTTACGATGTGATCGCTGAGCGCGAAAGCGTCTACAACGGGGACTATAGGAGGAATAAAGAACATGGTCATCAGAAATCTCGGCGCTAGAGGGAGGCGCTTCTGCAGGGACGGAACTTACTGACGACCGTCCTCAACGACGAACATAGCCCATCCACTTCCGCTTGAACTGCATCCATCTGCTTGGCATTAAAGTAGCCGTCTGCCAATACACCAGAAAAATTGCCGTCGCCATCAACACCTACACTCAAGATAACTGATATTGGTGAGAAGAAACGTACATTTGAGGAATGAGGCGCCTTGCTCCTCGATCTGCCAGAGACCGTACAAGCGGCAGATATCAGCCAGAAGCTGTCTCTCCGGGCCTTCTTCCTGCTCATCACATGCTCGACGGAACATGCGGAAAATCTGGGTTAAACACAAGCAGGGATAAAAATTACGGCCCTCGAGACAACTGGAACTTTGCAGGTACTCACGTAACCGATAGTGTGCAGCTTGGCGGCTATAAATCGAGACTGACTGCACTTCTCCATAGCTTCAGCCTTGCTGAGACCCTTGGCAATATGACCCGCAAAGTCTTCGGCAGCCTTCTTGATAACGTTGACCGCAACACAAGCCCAAGCCTTGTCTATGTCTTGCAAGTCGAGCTTGCCGTCAGACTTTGCATCCAGGTTCGACTTTTCCGACATGTAGGCAACGCCAGGCGCCAAAGTTTTGCCCTTTTTGGCATCGGCCCAGCTGCTGATGAGAGCCCTGCCAGACTGCAAGCTGAGAATGGTGTTGTCGCCTGCCACGCCGGAAGGGATGCTTCAATAAGCGTGTCAGTTGCACAACAGAATGAGGGTAGCTCACCTTCCCATGTACATTGTACCGCAAAGTCTGCGTACATGTTCGGCAATCCGGAGTATCTGAGATGATTAACAAACCGAGAGCGGATTGGTCGATGTCGCGCTTGCTCGAGCTATCGGCAGACTCACGCAGAATATCCATGTCCACCACAGCTCTGTCTGCATTTGTCGATGGTTTCCAAGCATGCCCAAGTACAGAAAGCCTACGAGAATCCAGAGATGGGTCAGATACGTAGACCCAGCTGCAATCTGTTAATGCGAGCTCTTACCTTGAGTCCTGCAGATGTTGAATGCGTTTCCTTCAGCTTTTCCAGTACTTCTTTAAGATTAGGCTGGACACATGAACATAAACGGGTAAGCTTTCCGATTGATAAGCTTTGTTCATGTACTTACGTCTCCCGGCTCAAGGGTTTCCATAGCTTCGGTCAATTGCTATAATTAGGATACACCACAAGTCAGGAAAAGTTGTCTTCGAGTCGTCCGGGACGACTTACATTATACATCTTCGTGAGGATCAGACTCGTGAAACCGATGGCGATAGCTTGAGCCATGTAAGGCTATCGGCAGGACTCCATTAGCTGCTGAGCATTGCAAAGGGATCCCCGCAACTCCGTACTCACGATCAACCGACGTTGATGGATAGGGTAATCGATCAATTGAGTTTCCAGCTGTATGGGGGGGCAACGTTTACTGTTAGATGATCGGGACAAGGCATGCTTGAGATCCCAAACGGACCTGGTTTTTACCGGCCGAGAATTGCCTTCGAACGACAGCATACCTCAATGCGATTGTCAACGCCTACGTATTCCGATCACAATGAGAGCATTGATCAGCTCGCCGCCCGATGCATTGTTTCCATCTGCAACGACTTACCTTCTTCGCGGTATTGGAAGAGTCGGCGACCATTGCGATACGACCGCTTAGCAGTGCGCCGTAGGTGAGTTGTGCAAGGGGAGGATCGGTAACGATCCCTTCACGGGAGACTTGGGTGTGCTTCATCAACATCTAGGGACCGGGCGGCGGGTTTAGCATTGCGGGTATACTCCTGTATTCTCGCAGTTGGACTCACGTGAGCTCGAGGTACGCGCACGTATGTGAACTGAATGTAGCCGTTATCTATAGTACGAAGTACCGTTTCAGCACATTCACGCAGCTAGCAAACGTCAATCTCCAGCACATACCGATGCCGTCCCGTCCCATCTTCTTGCCAATATCACCGATATTAACTCCCGGTTTCAGCTGGAATGTCCTGTGAAGTTGTTTGACATGAGTACCGAAACTTGATGTTCCAAATCCTGAAAGTAGACCCACTGAACGTCTCTCAACTGGACGATAAAGGTTTTGACGCCATGTGGCTTTCCCTTGACTATAAGCTGGGCAAAGACGGCGCAGTGAGTCGCGGTAGAAGCAGCACCTACGGACGAAAGGATGCGTCAGTCATGTCAGATTCCGGATTCCTGATTGCCATGACGCACCTCCGATCCACCACTTAGTCGCTCCCAGATGCGGCGTGTGAATCACAAATTCGTCGGTCTTTTCGTCAAATGTCGCGGTGGTCTCGACTCCTGCAACGTTGGATCCGTGTGCGAGTTCTGATGAAACGGTTTAGAGACTTCTGGGTTGCAAGGGTCAAAGACGGGCTCACCTGTCATGCCGAAACATCCGATGACGCCGTTCAAACCAATTACACCCTTGTCGATCCAGTAGTCTAGAAACCGAAGGTTGAAGCTGTCAGTTAAGGAGAGAGAAAGGGGACGGTGTACATCCTGCATCAAATCGACATACTGAACTGGGCGGGAGATGCACCGCTTCGGATTGCTCCGAGGAAGAGACCGAAGTGAACGCCGAAACGAGTCCAGAATCCGGGATCGACGGTACTGATAAGCTAATATATCGCAGGATAGCAAGATCAGCGATATTCCCTCTCCCGTTCAAGCGCTCTTCGCCTTCAACTCACCTGCATTCGATAGTTGAAGACGTCCAATGGCTCAGTCGTGACGTAATGCACCAAACTCGCAAACTTTTCCATCGTCCTCTCCCGGATTTGGTCCTTTGAAAGATCGTAGATGTCCGCAAGGTAGAATGCTGGGTCTCTAGAGATCTCTGCCATGAACTTTTCCTTTAACAGGAGGGATTTACGGGAGCCGTGCATAGCGATGCTGAGCTATAATTAGCGTTCTTGCGTCAGTACAAGTTCCAGATACGTCTGTGGTTTAGGGGTGCCTACTTTGCGGACATCGAATGGAGGGTTGGCTCTCTCCTTGGCCATGGTCTCGACCTAGTGACAGCAACCATGGATGCGCGATGAAGAGGAACAGGAAGAAAGCAGGAGAGATGCAATCAGCTTCCGAGATAGCTTGCCAAACCGTGTAACTGTAGTAGATGTTTGCAGCAGTACTTACCGTCGTCGGACTGGGCATTGCAAAAATAGACATGGTGTTGGTGAGGTTACTGAGTGGACGTATCCGAGATGGTGTATTGTGTGAGTGGTCGGAGATCCCTTTCTACTGTGTGCACGCTGCGCTTGCGAACCGCGAAGATGACGCAATATCGATGGATTTGAGAGTCGGGATGGAACTTCTGTGAAGCGAGAGGATACCAACTGTTACTCCAACGTGGCGAGGGACTCTGGAGAACAACGTGGCCTGCTTTATAGCCCACTTGCGCCAAGACGTCCTCATGCAGAAATGCAGAACAAAAGTCTCGAACAAGTCGATCAAGGAACAAGTTGATGACCTCCCGGCATTCGGAAGTGGCTTACCCGGGATGAGGTATCCCGATGAGGAGATGGCGGATTTGATCTCCATGCCACGTGAAGTCTGTACCTCCACTCCAAGCCACGATGATGATCGCCTCGAGGTCAAGCAGATGCATGAGCACGATGTTGAAGACGGAGAACACCTGGGATTCGACTCAGCCTTCAGTGACTATACGGAGAGAAATAGACGTCTCTGAGACCATACAATCCTGCACGGACGATTGCTCAAGTACACCGATTATCCCACCATCGACCTTTCTCCTTTCGTGCAAGGGAAGCCATTGTTGTGAAGGCAAAGTAATATGTTGGGTGGAAGTAGCTTGGCGGCGAGACGGGGAAAGGGGAAGATGGTGAGTTAGCTATGGCACTAACAAGTATCCGATGCTGCGCTTACCCATCAATCTCCGCGAATCTCTCCTACTAGAGACCTCCAAAACGTGTATGTACTCCTGCTAGACATCCCGAAGGCCAAGCTCGCTGACCGTACTTCATTCGGTATTCGGTCGGGACTTTGCTTCATTCAGTTCATTCCGGTGGAAAACATTGACGACACATGGAAGCGACTGTCCAGCGCTCTCCGTGAAATCCAGAACCACAATGCTTCCAAACTCAGCTATGAAGCATTGTATCGGTACAGCTATGATATGGTGTTATACCACAGTGAGCTCTCAGACACAGGCAAAGCGGAGTAGTCTGTCTGAACATTTTTGCTACAGACGGAGACAGGCTATACAAGGGAGTCACACAGATCATCGCACAACACCTCGACGCACTCGCAGAACGAGACATAGTGCCAACCTTTCCACGAACCGGAATCATGACCGATACCAACACCATGAGCACAGCCGGATCTGCTCTCATGGGCCAAAACGCATCAGCAGGGGGGAGCAGTGGTGAGGCCGGACTGAATGGATTCGGCACCGGTACGGAGACTTCAGCCAAGGAGTCGGAAGCGGTGGAGATGGCACTTGAAGGGGAGAGGTTTCTGCGTACGATAAAGCTCGTGTGGGAGGATCATGTGGCGATAATGAAGAAGATGCAGTTGGTGCTCAAGTATATGGTAAGTCGGTTCTGCTGCTTAGCGCCGTCGTCTCGCTCACGTATCGATTGCGACATTGTTGAATCCGATAGGACAAGGTGTACACTCCGGGGGCAAAGGTGCCGAACAGCTTTTCGTTGGGACTCCGGCAATTCGAACGTCGTGTCATCCACAGTCCGTTGTTCCCGATCGGCGAAAACTTAATCTCTGTTCTTCTTGCTCAAATCCACCTCGAACGCCGCGGCGAAGTCATACATCGCTCAGCGGTAAGGGATGTCATTTCAATCTTGTCGACGCTGAGAAGCCCGCCAGAGTCGGGGAAGCGGTCGCCGGAAAGGCCGTCAATCTATGTAAAGGACTTTGAAGGAAGATTCTTGGAGACGAGCGAGGAGTTTTACACGCGTGAAGCAGAGGAATGTCTGTTGACAGATGACGCAAGTGCGTATTTGAAGAGAGTGAGTATCGCAGCGTTTGCAAAAATGATGCGAGTCCTAATTAGCCCTTTTTTAAGGTCGAGGACCGTTTAGCGGAAGAGCAGGCACGCTGCGCGCATTATCTTCTTGCCAGCACATCGGCACCCTTGGTCGCCATTCTTGACAACAACCTTCTCTCGGCACACCTTCAAACGGTTCTTCGGATGCCGGCGTCTGGTCTGATCCACATGATCGACACCATGCGCATGCCAGATTTACAGAGAGTGTATCGGCTATACAGTCGTACAAACGTCAAGGAAGGACTGGACGTACTGATGAGCGAGCTGAAAAAGTATGCAGCATCAAGAGGACACGCGATCAACGAGAATGTCACCGCCGGAAGTTCGGCTGTAACAGCATCGGTGCCTAGCACATCAACGGCAAATACAACAGTACTTTCTTCATCTACGAAGCTTGACGAGGTTAACGTACAGGGAGCCGCGCAAAGAGTCACAGGTACATCGTCAGGGAACGCAACGCCTGGTGGAGTGGCAGCTGGAACAGCTACATCCGCGGCAGCGGCAGTCAACATTGCGCTTCGATGGGTGCAAGAAGTTCTGGATTTAAAGGATACGTTTGACAGGATTTGGAAAGAAGCCTTTGAGGAAGACAAGGCAATCCAGACGGCGCTGAACGACGTGAGTTGTCAAGATCAAGAGGTGTTGCAACACCCGCTGACATTGGGTATCTCGTTCTATTACAGGCTTTCCAAAGTTTCATCAACGTCAATCCCAAAGCTCAAGAATATACATCATTATTCATTGACGATAATCTCAAGAAGGGTCTCAAAGGCGTAAGTTTAGCCTTTACTTTTTCGCACAAGGAGTGAAGCATATCTCAGACCCTCTCCAACTCACTTTCTACAGAAAACGGACGACGAGGTTGAAGCCGTGCTGGAGAAGACCATCGTCTTATTCAGATTCATCATTGATAAGGATATATTTGAGCGATACTACAAGATTCATCTTGCGAAGCGTTTGCTCAATGGTCGCAGTGTTTCAGAGGATGCGGAGAGGAATATGGTTGCAAAGCTCAAGGTGGAATCGTAAGTACACGCTTATGCGAGGTTTCCTACTTTGCTGACGATTCAACCTCTTCGTAGCGGATACTCCTTCACACAAAAGCTAGAAGGCATGTTCAATGACATGCGATTATCGAGCGACATGATGAAGAGTTTCGAGAAGTATCTGGCAAAGCATGAGGTAGGAATGTTGACCTGCAATATGGGGACATTCTCTGAATCTATTTGTTTCGCATTTAGCCGCTGGACCTCGACTTCAATGTCAATGTGCTTACCTCGACTTTCTGGCCGGGAGAAGGTTCAGCCACTACTTGTGTGTTCCCACAAGTGTTCAACAAAGCCATCCAGTCTTTCGAGAAGTTCTACAACACCAGGCATTCCGGAAGACGTCTGACGTGGCAGTCTAATCACGGAACAGCGGACATAAGAGTGGCTTTCAAAGCTAGAAGGCACGAGATAAACGTGTCGACGCATTGTGCGGTTATTCTGTTGCTTTTCGACAACATTGAAGATGAACAAGAGCTATCAGTAAAGGTGCGTACAGTCGATTACAAGCTTCCCTTTGACCTAGCTCATACCATCATATCCACACAGGACATCAAAGCTGCAACACAGATTCCAGACTCCGACCTATTGCGAAGCCTACAATCTCTCGCTTGCGCAAAGTTCAAGATTCTGGCCAAGAACCCGAAATCTCGTGAGGTCGGACCGAATGATAGGTTCAGCTTCAACAACAACTTTACCTGTCCCTTGGCCAAGATCAAAATTCAAACGATTGTGGGCAAGGTGGAAAACAACGAGGAGCGAGCAGAAACGCAAGAAAAAGTGGACGAGGAGCGAAAACATCAGATTGAGGTGACTCGTGTTGTTCACGCTCATCGAATACACATACTTATTTACTCCTCACTTTAGGCATGTATCGTCCGCATCATGAAGGACAAGAAGACTTTGGGTCACAACGAACTAGTCAACGAAGTCATCCGCCAACTTATGTCTCGTTTTACCCCGACACCGGCTGTGATCAAGAAGAGGATCGAGAACCTCATAGACGTAGATATTTGTCTTCCGCTCATTGCCTAATCGTTCGCTGATCATGTGGTCGGTTCCTACTTTTCGATAGCGAGAGTACCTGGAAAGGTCTGAAAATATGAGATCATACAACTATCTGGTAGGTCCACCTGTGGGTTTGTGCCTTCCCCCTGCTGATTATATCTGCGTTTAGGCATAAACCTCGCGAGAGGCATCCTGGTTGACTGGACTTCCAAGCCTACAACACACAACCACAGCACGCATCTCAGTACCAGGGCCAAATTCTGCTTCAGCTTCGTCCCTGCGTGTGCTACAAATGCTCTCGCATCGCGATACCAGCGGCAACTCGCTCACTATCGGTATCCAAACGTGCGAGCACGTATCTCATGCGACTTACCCGTATACAACAAGAATTACCGGGCAACCTCGACGACTTCGACGACATTTTCAACATGCCGTATAAGCGAGCATTCGGGTCCTGTGTCTTTTTCGGGTGTTCCTTGTACCTGAAGCTTAGCTCACAACAGTCGCATCGCACATCGCATACTCATACATTCATTGGCCTAGAATCTCGTATAGATCTTTACATTCATGAGTGAGGGGATCCCCTTCACAAAGCTAATATCGTGCGTATCGGCTCAATCGCGTTCGACATCCTTCGAGGGTGTTTACACTGGTCGTTGTCACTATGGCTGCGTGTTACTCTTGCGCAACAGCATGCTGCTTGAATGGTCATACACCCTTGGAATAGCTTACAAGAAAGAACAGCCGGGATTGTTTCGCTTGTAAACACCAGCCGCCGACTCACCGTAGGGATTCATACACTGCCAGAGTGACGTAGCCCACTATCCCTACCTGTGTCACCTTGTCAGCTCTTGTTGCTTGTCAGAGACTATTCTGCGGCGAAAAAGGAACGGCGCCCTGGCGGTATTCGGGCCTATCCGACGCCGAAGCACAATGCAATGAATGGAACGCGCCACGTCGATCCTGCCATCTTTTAAGCTTCTTTCGTCGATATGGCCCCGCTCCCGCATCATTCCTCAGAAGTGGGCATCGACAGTCCAGCTGACAGCTGCTTGCTTACAGACCGCGACGTTACGTAGGTTGCCTTTGCAAAGAGGTAATCAGCAAACGCACATTCCAGGTCCTTATAGCTTGCCCGATCGTTCAAAACTTTCGTCGTCGAAACAGCCCTGGATAGGCCATTTCGGAGACGCGCACTCTCGCTTTTCACACTTGACATTCATCGCAACAACTTGGAACCACTGGTCACCTGGTCACCATCCCCTCACGCCACCGCTAATAAAGCTGCCCATCAGGTTGCAAGAACAGCTCGACGCGACGCATCCGTCCGTGCCTTCATCAGTCAGTCTGCATCAAGATCAGGCCATCAAACCATCAATCCCGCTTCAGTCCGCGATCTTTTGCTGTGCCACACCATAATTTCCATCAACCGGTCCTTGGAAGGAAGGGCAAGGCTGAAACGGTCAGACGGCTGATCGGGAGGAGGTTTTGAAAGGCGGAGAATTGCGGTTGCAGTAGGATAGGGTGAGTGATCAGTGATCAGTGATCATCGGTTTTGGACAAAAAAGGAAATGGATGTGGTACATATGTCGGACGTTTCTGATATGTTCATATGATCTTCATAGGCAATCTCGTTTCTCAACACATATACCAGCTGGTCTGGAGACACGTCCACTCACGACACCGACACCCATATCCCCGTTTTTATTCACCTTCGCTTGACGCGCTGTAATCGCTTCCACCTGTATCACCGTCATGACTTTAGCATCTTCGGCCGATCGTCAACCGACCATTGTATTCACACCGTCTACTCCGGAAATGTCCCCAGTCACAACCGAAGACGACATCGAAGACCTTCCGCTCATTGGAAACCACTACGACGAACCTCGTCAACGAGCGACCTTCTTTCGGTCGTTCTCTGTCCCGTCATCGCAGTATCCGTCATCGCCAACACTACCCGTGATCCTATATCGCCCGCGCAAGACGTCTCCCTCTCCTTCTCGGTGGACATTCGCCAGAGCTCGTCGCACTATACTGGATTCCTGCTGGAAGTCGGAAAAGACGGGTTGCGCGATATCTTCGGAAGTCCTACACGGTCGGAGCAACGACGAAAAGCGTTCAACCCCAGGTCGAACAATGTCAAAAGACTGGGCCGGAAGAACGCAGGTTTCGTGGACCGAGATGCGGGACGACGATGATGCAAGCGAACCGGATTCGACATCATCAACTCCCCTCTTTCGGCATCGTAGCGCTGCAGTGCCTTCGTCCGACGACGGTTCACGGTTTATCACCCTGATTTCCACTCTCGTCATCGCCCTCGCATTCGCTTCTCTGGCATTCACGACCTTTTTCCATCCTACATTCGGCGACAGAATCTCGAAGCTTCCGGAATCCACGATGGGGCCTGCGACACTTCAACAGGACGAAGGTTGGAGTCATCGATTCTTCCAATTCGACGGACTGTTCGGACAGAGCGACGATGATGGACTTGTCGGTATTTCGTCTTCCGGCCGGGGATCCGCGGGACCCGATGCTCTGGACCGAGACTTGCGAAAGAGAGCATCTCCGGCGACTGCGCGAGCATTCTACCCCTACTGGTCATCATCCATCCCTTCCGACCCGAGGTCCGTATCCGGTGATCTTGACGACCAGATGGATCCAAAGTATCAACCGCGACGTTGGATGCCCTTTCACAGACCGTCTTTCGCTTCCGGTCTCGAAGAAGAAGCTGAGGTCACGTTCGAACATAGGCGCAGTGTCGACGAAGCCGGACAAAGGTTGAAAAGGCGGAGAGAAGCGCTGGCAGCTCAGCGGAGAAGGTAGAGCTTTGAACAAGCTTGCCTTTCTTCGCTCAAGTGATCGGCACGACTCGACAATACGAATTCGACGCCGCATCACTCCCGAGCGAGACGAGCACTTTCGCCTTGCCTTCGGTTCACTGCCCTGTATTTTCTCGTTTTCGGATTCGGTTTGCATGTAGCATAATGGATGGGATTGTTCGGTTGCTGGACGACGAGCGAGGTACCTCTGGTTTGGAGTCTCGCGAATGGACTACATCTTTTGTAAAGCGCCATGTATCATATGGCTCATCACGCTCGCTCTTGGACACTTTGGTTGTCACAAGCAACAAATGTACAGCTTGATATGTAGAACTTGCACTGTATTTGCAACGGCTTTGTTGATCTATGGACGATTATGTACAACTCAGCGCAATCAGCTGCCAATGCCAATCCTGCCCGTGAGCGGTAGTGTACATGCGCAATGGATGCTGCGGTAGGACGTGGCCGGATTGTTTGATCATCTTCTATCAGTCAGCAAGAGGTTGCTGCGTTGCTGAATCTCACGTATTCATACTCCTATACCTTCCATTAGGTCAGCCCACCGACGCTTGAGCTTCACAACAGCACCTTCCACTTCACTCGTCCAGTCACTCGCAGTCCTCCGATGTGCCTTCTGTGTCCAAGCTATGCATGACGTCGCAGGGCCGGACGACGTTAGGTTTCGACAGGTTTCGGCCGTGTACATGTCAATGACTGCCTTCCTCTGCACGTCTTTCGATGACATACACGCTGCGGTCCGGTCCGTCGATGCTTACAGCCCCAATATCGGTCACGCAGGCTATGCCGGATGGTCGACAGGTGACAGTGACAGGTTGTCAGGGGAGCTGGAGGAACGAAATGAAGCAGGCGCTGACTTCGCCGTCGTGAGGATCCCTTGCGCTGTATAGTTGCCCCATCGCCTTTGTTGGTATATGCCAGACAGAGCATAAGATGACCCATTAACTTATCAGTGTTCTTGCTTCCGGAACGATGTCGCATCCAGTCCTTGGCAACAGACAACTACCGATAGCACAGCTCTGCGACGTTCGCCCCATCCACCACATCCTCGTTGTTCATGACGACCTTGGACCCTGAACCGAAGACTCCGTAAACCATACCAACGTCTTGGCCGTTAATATATCCAAGTGGTCGCTGACGGCGACAAGACGAAGCAGTACGTTCTGCTATTGGCCTCATAGGGCACGAGAAGATGAATCAACCAAAGAGAAACGTCAGTCAGCCCTTGCCCTTTGCAGAGGTATATAATCATTGTTCATCTTGCTTTCGCTTTGGTCACTGTACCGCATCCATCTTCAACAGTGTGAAGCTGACGCGTGCCAGCCTTCTTCCTGTCCTCTATCCCCTCGTTTACCCCACACGGGACTCGCATCGACACTTCATCCCGTATGATGCCTTTGGCAGCCGTCATCCTCTCCGCCCTTGCGACTTCAACTTTTGTCAAAGGAGCTCCCACATTCAACACTCTGAGCAACGATCATAAGGACTGGAATCATAACAAGGAATGGAAGGGTTACAAGGATTATACCCAATTTGAAGGATGGAGCACTTTCAAGGCATACGGTAGCAACTTGGGTAAGCTGCGATCGTCCTGGTCGCCTGGAGTCTTCTGTTCTAACGAGGCCTTCTCTGTTTACGATAGGTGACTGGTTGGAGACCGAGAAAGGCAACCTACCCACCTTGTATGCAAGTGGAGGCGCTCCCAATGCTACAGACGGATGGACATTCTGTCAGACCGTCGGCAAGGAAGCTTGCGGCAAAACTCTGGAGAACCACTACGCCACCTTTATTATCACCGCTGACATTGACAAACTTGACTGTTGAAGTCAACATCCTCCGAATCCCTACTACTTACGCCCCTTGGGTTGACGTACCGGGATCTTGGCTGTACCGGGGTAATCAGCTCGAGTACTTGCGAAACATTACGGACTATGCGATCAGCAAGTACGGTATGCACGTTGTCATTGACCTGCATTCCTTGCCTGGTACGTCAGCTCTACAGGCTTTTGGAGTGCTCGTATTGACAGTTGTTTCCCGTTTGTGCAGGTGGCGTCAACGGGCTCGATATTGGCGAGGCGATAGGACGGGACTTCTGGTTCTACAACTCGACCAACTTTGATTACTCTTTGCAAGCTGTCGACAGCGTCCTCGACTTTACTTGAGTGGTGGAACATTCTGGACCGCCAAGTTTGAGGTGAGTGGTGATTGTTTTTTAGTACTGACATGGTGTTGAAGATCGCTCATCCGTTGTCTTGAACAGGGATTTGATCCTGTGAACGGCGAAGGTACTCAGGTAAGACCCGATGGTCCCTGAGTGACTTTCTACAATTTACTGATTTCTTTTCTTTTCATAGAACGATTATTGGTACTTCCTCAAGCTCATTGATGAAGGTCAATACACGACTCTGCCTTCCTAACAAAGCAAATTGGCTGATGAGTGCTTCGCACATAGGCGTCGTTCGACCCTTGAGTCAAATCAACACATCCTATTGTGAAGCGACTCACAGTTGAATGCAAGATTAAACGCTTCTCTCCGGGTCTTTGCCCCACATTCCTTTACGATGAACGTATAACTCATTTATCAACCATCATTGAAATTTGCTTTACAATAATAGTATACCCGACTTATGTACACGAGCTACGAGGGGTTATCATGATTATGAAACTGCGCTTTGGCCACGCCACGTGGTCACTAAAGACCACGTTCCTGGCTGCATCTTCCAGTCATTGAACAATATCTGAGCCGGGAATATAGACCTTGCTGGAGCCTTCGCTGCGACCATTCATGGTAGAAGTGCTCTTTCTGAAGTCTTTCTGAAAGTTGTCTGTCGCCATCCATCGTTCCCGAACATGCAAGATGGCCTCCCATACTCGAACCGGAGACTTGCCTTTAAGCGCCTCCATTCACCTGAGGGAGCCTCCGCCACCTGAGCCTCCTACTCCGTGATCGTCGGCAGAACATTTCACCTAAACAGCACAAGATGCAAACCCGGGGACATTCTGTGAATTTCGGCGGACATCATTGCGGGGCATGGTTATATGTGCTTCACATGTAAAGTAACAATTGGCGCTTTCTCGTTGTGCACCGGGCGCCCCGGGCGGGGTAGTAGCTATCTCGACGAACAGCTTTTCATCACAGCGCGACAGGTTCGACGACTTGCGACCCGCCTACATTCCTACTCGATCGGGACCCGCCCTAGATATTCCCTTCTTTCCGATCGCGTAAGGAACGATAGACATGGCACCAGAGAATGTGCGATATCC
Source organism: Naganishia antarctica (assembly GCA_025758675.1). Lineage (NCBI taxonomy): Eukaryota > Fungi > Basidiomycota > Tremellomycetes > Filobasidiales > Filobasidiaceae > Naganishia > Naganishia antarctica. The sequence continues at coordinate 83,760 of JANGFJ010000158.1, read as the reverse complement.
AGGTACTTTTCAGGTAATCACTTAAAGTCCACATTTGCATCTACGTCTATAACATATCTGCCATCAGCATGCGCCCTACATCACAATTTGAGCAAGAGATTGCCAAGCTGCTGCGTTCCACGGCTGCAACATGATAGACTTCTGTATACTGGAAATAGAGGGGGCTAATCCCTGCCTCTCGCATGCCGGTTCGGTTTCCACTCCAGCGTGCGCTGCGAGGCCCTTGAGTCTCATATTTTCGGCCGAGTCGGTTGACATCTCGCTGGTCTGGCCAGCAAGGACTGCTTGAGCCAGATCGAGGTTTCCGTATGATATCAACAATTCCCCTAAAGTGCCTCGATTTCGCAATGCCGCAGGTGCCGAATGCGTGGATTTCGAAAGTACACGCTTTGCCGCGGACACATCGCCCTAAATCAGAGTCAAGCTTCAGTCATCATTTCTGTGGCGTACGAGTGAAGAAATTATAGCCTACTCGATAAATTTCCCACATTGCCTTGAAGTGACGCAAGACATTGTGCGGGTCTTTTCTTGCCAAGGCCTCATCGTCCAGCTCGTCCGCCTCTGCGACTACGGCCTCAGTCAGGGCGGCGTCGTTCGTTAACAGAGCAATGGAGCTCAATGAGACCATAGCGATTGCCGAGTGTTGTTCTGCAGCAAAGCTGTGAAAAAGGACAATGAGTGACATATAGGAATGAGCCGACAGTGATGACATACCTTTCAAGAAGCCGTGTCTTGGCAGTTTCGAATGCTTCGTCGCCTCCGATTGACCATAGTGTTTTCGCCAGAGAGACGGAAATGCGCTCTTTGAGCGCATCTTTCTCTGCATCTCGCATCTTGAGTGCATCCGCTTCAGAGAGAGCTATCTGAAATGCGTCCAACGAGTCGTCGATCTGCTCCAATGCCGCATAGGCTAGTGCAAGGCCAGTCTTGGCCTGTATGCGCATAAAATTTGCCGCATTATCTTCTCGTGCCGAAATGAGACCAAAACAGTTGCCCAAGGTTTCCATTGAGGCAGAGTAATCTCCTTGGGCGAGGTTTATCCTACCGAGGTTCAGGAGGGCTATAGCGTACCGCTGTTCAACTTCTTCTGACTCAGCTGCCTCGTACTCCCCTTCAAGTAGATTCACTGCAGTCGTTAGTCGTGTAATGGCGATGTCGAACTGACATAATCTTTCCAGCATCAAACCGTGGAGGAGCATAGCGGAAGAGTCCTGCGAGTAAGCTGAACAGTACCTCTCCATTGCGAACGATGCCTGATGCAATGCGTTGAGGTCAGGCGCGATATCCGAAAGGGCATTCGCGATGAGTGGTTCAAAGAGCAGCTTGGAGTTGCCTAATGCTGCAATAAGCTGTGAAAGAAAATCGCATCAGTAAAAATGATAGTCAAACACGGATTTCAACCTACCATACTGCCTCCTGATAGCATCACGGCTTGCGCGAAGCACGCTTGAGCTTCCAAGTCCTTGTTTTCCCGGCGTGCGATCATGCCCTGACCCAGCCATGCTAACGCCGATTCCGGATCGATAATCTTGGCTTTGTCAAATGCTTGTTGAGCAAGCTCAGAATCATTGCTAACCAGCCATAGGAAACCGAGGTTACACCAAACAGCCGCATTCTACGTTGGAAGAGCGCCATAAGCGAATCGGAACGATAAGTGAAGCTTGTCAGACTTTACCTTCGGTTCCAGCTCAAGCGAGACGATGAATGCATGTTGTGCCAACTGCGGGCTTCCGGAAGCGGAAACACTACCAAAAGCATTCCATAAAGTAGGACTGGTCGGATCGATATCGAGAGCCTTCTTGATACTTAGCGTTGCTGCGCGGATAGCAGCATCTCGCTCGAACGCATGGATCGTTGACAAGTCGTTTGCGAGAAGTTGTGACGCACATGCGAGATCATAAAGGGCGATTTCGGGGATCTTGGTGTCGTATTTCAAAAGGTCGACCCGATACGCAAAGGCGCAAATTCCGGCTTTGAGAATGTCCCGTGAACGGAGATCTGCAACGCCAACCAGTTCCTTCAAGACCACTACGCCTTTGACATCCGATGTCCCATTTGTGTCGTTCTTCTTCAGCCAGGTGATAACCGGAAGGATGGCTTCCCAGGCTTCCGTAACGTCCTCTTTCGATTTGCAAGTGTACCAAAGATGGATGCAGATTTCTCCAAACGTTTTCCAGGTTGTAGGGCGATAAAGCTTTGCCGAGATAATGGGTTGTAGTGTAAGGATGGCCGCAATCAGATTGATGCGTGATCTAGCTCGGAACCCATCGTGCCATTGCTGTTTGCCGAGGGAAAGCTGTATGGCTGCAAGTCTGACCGCGACACCGGGTTGGTCAGGGTTGAGCTCCATCACCTTTTCAAGGGAATCTATCGCCTGTTCCTCTAGGCCCAATTCGTGTTGAACGCTCGCGATGTGATGATGGCATATCCAGCTATCAGGAACGATGTCGAGCGCTTTGCGTAGTGCTTTAAGGGCAGCTACCTGTTTACCGGATTTGGCGTAAGCCTCACCCAGCCGCGTCCACAGAGCAGGATCTTCATTTTGAGCGCGGAGTGCGACCTGGAAAGCTTGAGCCGCCTGCGGGTACTTTCTATTGACCTATAGTAAACGAAAACGACCTCAGCTCAGGCCCTATGATGTATCCTTTCCCTCAAATCACTAACCATTTCATAAGCCCCGAGAGCTTTCCACGCCCAAGCATTTGTCGGCAAGAACTTGGTATTATTTGAAGCCTTATCTCCGCTAGACATTCCACCTTCGAGACCTCCTTCACCTTCCATGACTCTTTTCGCGATGAGATTAACCAAGGCCCACTCGCCTTCATTGGCATATCCAGTGGCGAGTCTCCGAGCTGCTTCAGCTTCGGTAGCATCAAGTTCGAATGCTTTTTGAAAGCATTTTGACGCTCTATCTTGATCCGGCGGAGTAGCGTACTCCAGATACCAGATACCGATGGCGGTGAAAGCTGGGGCATAGTTCGGAAAGCGTTTGAGAGCAGTAAGCCAATGCTCATGCGCTTCTTCGCGATGATCGCCTGTTGAGGAAACGGTCAGAGCACGCCAAATGTGAATACGAGACGGGAACGTACCTTGCAATTCCCATTCAGCCTGACCTATTCGAGTCCAAACTCTGGCAGAATCCTGAGTGCGAGATTCATCCTTATCCAACACGTCAACCACTTCCAGCAGCTGCGTTTTGCCATCCTCCAGTCGCCCCTCTTTTATTTTACACCAGCCTACGCACTCCGTTGCTTCAAGTTGCACATTTGAGGGCGTTTGATCAGGGACTAGCCGTTTTGCCTTCTCGATTTCGAGAGCTTGCTCAAATTGCTCGCGAGCTTCTGAGAACCGACTTTCGCCCAAGTAAATGTAGCCTTTCCCCATCATACAGGCAGTTGCTTTCGGATTCTGCTTCAGCACGCCGTCGAGAAGTTGCAGTGCGCGAGGGTGATGTTTTGGTGAATAGTAATGGACCAGTGCTGTACCCAGAATTACGTCCAGCGCGGCTCGGACACTTTGAGATGCCGATGTATAACGCAGCAAAGAGTATGAGTCATAGGAGCCGCAGGACGAAGGAAGGCCTCTTACGATGGCATCTTCTTCCCTGTCTCCACCTCGATACTTCTTGTGAGGCTGATGCCCTTTTCTGCCACACTTATAGCATTCGCGTAGTCCGCCTCACGAAGATGGGCATCAGCGGTGACTCTATGTGCGAAAGCCAGTCTGGGACAAGCCTCAAATCCGGCCTACCGAACGAAACGGCAAAAGTCATCAGCGCAGACCACAGGCAGTACATGACTTTAACTTACCAGGAGGAGTGCAAACGGATCTCTGTCGCGTTCACTTTGCCTACGGGCGAGATCCTCGGCGTCATCGTCGGCATCCTGCTTTGCTGCGTCCTTGCCCACTCCCTTCTTCGAGGACGATTCCCCAGCCCGGGTCTCCGCCCGTCTCTTTGCCCTCCGCGCCTTTTCCTCCTCTTCTGCGTTCGGACTAGGAAATCCAAAGTATTTCAGGAAGCCAGAGATCAATGTTGCGACAGGTGACAAGGGGAATAGAAGAATGAAGTTGTGCAGGAAGTCGAGATCGTAGCCGTCTGTAGACAAAGAAGATCAAGTTCAAACCACGAGTGGTTCAATTTCGTATTCGACGTACCCAAAGAATCGACATCGTTCCATTCTAACAGCGTTGTCCAAGCACCCTCGTCCTCTACCTTGAGCAAGACCATCCCCTTGATCAAGTCCTCCACCTTGGCTCTGACCTCTTCCTTTGTCGGCAACGATTGTTTCACTTCCCTCTCGTCAAACAGGTTTTCAGGAAACGCTTTAGTGTCTTGGGGTTTGGCGCCGTTGCTCTTTTCCGTGGGAACGTTTCTAGATGACATGCAAGACGTCCGTAAGCGAAGACCTCTGGTAAGATACGATGTAACACTTACCGAGAAAGACAGTTCATCAATCGGTAGTAATGACGCAGTATCTTGCTTTCAGCAGCTCTCCTAACCTCATCTGAAGCCGCCGGATGGCGCAAGATCTCCTCATAGTAGTCTGGCAGCTGTGTAGTCGGTCCATGAGCCAAGATCAGTGATAACGCAAGGTCTACGAGGCTCACCTTTGAAGCACCGAGGACGTCCCTGCCTACAGCTCTACGTACTTCCTTCTCCCCTCCAGCGCCCAACCTCTTCCTCCGCGTCTGCACCTCCTTTTCCTCACGTTGCCGTTCCTCGATCTCCTCTTTCAACGTATTTGTCAACAACAGCGCAAGTCCCGTATCAGGGTGATGGATCACCTGGTTTACAGGTGGAAATGGTGTAGGATATGGAGGTGCGGTCGCAAACTGAAATGACGTAGCTGGAGGAGCGGAAGCGAGAGGTACTTCGTGGATTGATGGCGGTGATGGGAAATCAGGAGGTGTCCATGGTGTATAAGACGGATGATCGGCTCCGTCGGCTCGTGTTTCTGATGCAGGGGAGTTATCCCCGAGCCGTGGCAGCCGAAGAAGGAGGTCATATATAGGTGAAGCTGGTAGGAGGAGATTCGAGATGAAAGTGACCTAAAAGGCATGTGATCAGTTAGCGATCATCAAGCGTACCCCAAGCTGAACAAGAGGTCTTTCGTACCTGTTTATCTAAGCCATGCTCTTGTTGAAGCTTCAAAAGGTTTTGCATATGCCTCGCACACCCTTCTGCATCGTCACTAGTCATTTGCCAAGAACATGAGCGGTTGCAGACAAACGTGATTGAACAGCGACATACTCTTGTATCGAATGTATCACTTGAGACTGGAGTAGTTGCGCCAGCTTGTCCCATTGCTCCGTAGCACTGTAAAGTTTGGCGATCCCCTGGAACGCCAATGGCAGGTCTGGAGACAGTTTGGTAGCTTGCAGATACACCTATAACGGAAAGCACATCAATATTGCTCCTCTTCTTGTCATCGCAAGTGCTGCAGAAACGGTGAGACATACCTTCTCAGCCTCTTCGTTCCTCCCCAGCTTGGAAAAAGCTACACCTGCGAACACCAGTGCATTATAGACATTCTGTCCCTGTCCCTTTTCCTCCTTGAGCAGCTCCTTGGTCTGCGTCACGACTGCTTCATAGTCTTCTTCCTTGAGCGATTTCTGGATTGCCTTCAGTTTTATTTTCGCGGCCGACATCTTGACGTCTAAGGTAAGAGTTACGGTGGTGTAAACTAACACTGAGGGAGGACTACAGCCCTTTGGAAGCTTGATGTCGACAGAGATGCCCCGGAAAAGCTCAGATGAAGTTCACAAGTTCGATCATCCATCGATGTTTCGTCATAGAAAGGGCGGAAACAAGACGGTTTCGAGCTGGCGAGGAGGAAACAAGGCGGATTATCAAGCACTCAGCACGTCACCTTATGTCCTTGTCACCTTGCTGATCAGGCTCATCATCAATTACTCGAACAAGGTATAAACGCTACCTGGACAGATCTACATCACCATATCCCTCCTTCCGTACATACCTTACCCTTACTCGCAACCTAAGCCGCTCTCGAAATGGCGACCACTTCTATCGGAGCCAGTGTAAGCACCCGCAGTCTCGTCAGCTCTTATCCGTTTCTTCTGACCATCTCTGTCACTCCATCGAACAGACCGGCCTACCTGTTGCTTCAGGTCCCGAGAAAACCACACAAGTCCCAGGCCAAACCCAGGCCCAAGAGCCACCCAAGCCGTACTACAAGTTTGACGTCACGATGACCTGTGGTGGATGCTCTGGCGCCATCGATCGAGTCTTGAAGAAGAACATTACAACCCGTACGTGTCATTCAGCACGATTTTGCGGATATGGATTAACCCCTTTCCTCCCGCTTGGACAGCCAATGAATACAGCGTGTCTTTGCAAGACCAGACGGCCCTTGTGTGGGGTCCGTCTTTGCCTCCATTCGACGACGTCAAGGCAAAGATCGCGAAGACTGGGAAAGCGGTTCGTCGGATACGCTACATCTCGTAGTCCACCCGTCTCACTCTATTACCCCTGACTTTAGATCTTGCCCACCTCGAAGGAAGTGAAAGCTTAGGAGAAGCATTCCTGGCTGCTGGTTCAGCCTGATTCGAATGTTCCATTCGTTCTTGATCCTGGTTCCTGTCTATTCTACTCATTCACACCCGTTATAGTTGCAAGTTGTATTTGTCGGTTCGCGGTATGTAACAGACCATTATCCAGAATGTATGTTCAAACTAAAGCTGCATTTTTTGAGGGAAGCACATGCCTGGCAAGGCACACTTCGGTCAGGGCAATCAAGATTGGTTGTTCAGAGTGCAGCTCTTCAGCAAATTGCATGGATACATTATGTCTATCAACTTCTTTGCCGTGCAATAATGCAGATACAGTGTCCTACTGACAATCCTAGAACCTTGCACTCATTCAGCCCTTGTTTCTAGTGCCAGTGATCCCTATCGCCCATTGCCATATATCTCTCCCATCCGGACGGAGCTCGGAGTTGCGATATTCGCCTTTGAGCATCCAACCAGGAAATTATCGATTGTCAAACATTGCCACAACGTCGGACACGGCGATTATGACAGCGACACAGATTAGAACAGCCAGTGGGTTATTGAGTCAATTGACGACGCATCTAACGACAACGGATTGTCGTTACGTGTGAAAGGGAATTGGCAGAATAGAAAGAGCTTCGCGTCAGAGCATTGCATTTGAGCAGGTCACGGAGAATAACGACTCACCCGCTAGAAAACCTAGAAACCGCGAGAAAGAGGCAGCCCAAGCAATACATTAGTTTCTGGAAGCCCAGCTTTCTTACGGCTACTTACCACCAGGAGGATCGTAGTTGTTCTACCCAGTGAGCGATCAAACGGAGACGCAATCGAGCAGATCGGATCGGTAGTAGCCTAGCCTTTTCATATTCGTCGATGGGCATGACCTGGATGTTTTTGGGTAAGCGGATGAAGATCAAGCAACGAAAGCAAAGCGACCTACCAAAGCCATCCAAAACGAAAACAGAGAAGGATCTTCAGGCATAGGCCCATAGGTGTTGTTCAGCCTCTGCAGAAGCCAGGGTGCACTGCCCGATCTCAATTGGTCGATAAAGGCCTTGCAGGCCACCATGAGTTCCTCGGTAGATGGCTCGGCTTCCCCTGGCTGAAGGTCGGGTAGTCCAATAGAGGCAGCACCATGTGGCTGATTGTGCGTACTGAGGGCACGAGAAAGGGAGGGGCGAACATTCAATGAAGTCGTCGCTGCCGGCGATGGCGATGCTGTGCCCAAGGACGCATTCGAAGTGTGCGCGGCACGGGCGGCCTGTCGAGCCTCTGATCGGGCGTTTCGAGCACGCTCGACAGAAAGGCGCTCCAGCAAAGCCTCATCTTCCGGAGAGATATCGTCAATCCTTTCGACTCTTCCGACCGTATATCCGTCCAGAGACCCCTTCTCTAGCAGCCTGAATCGGAAGTTCCCGACAGCCTCAACCATGCTTCTTCCATCAGGCAGCATCTGGATGCTCTTGATATCGAGCATGGTGCCATACTCCATCACTCCTGCCACATTTGGATTTCCAGTGCCTCGAGCTGGTAATACCATCCCGAATCGTGGACGACCAGATTCGACGCACCGACGAAGCATCAGACGATACCGCGGTTCGAAGACATGAAGGATAGTTGGCATGCCTGGGAACGCGAGCGTGCATACGAAGAGGGGGGTATCGAGTCTTGCATCCCTTTCCTCTTCTTCGATTCCCCGTCGACGTTCCGCCAAATCTTCGGGGAAAGCGGCGAGGACGACAGAAGAAAGGACCTTGTTGACGGGATGGTCCTGGTAAAAAGTGAAGCTGGGCAGGTCTTGTCGACAGACAGGGCATCGATTCGAATGATCCAATGATCGAGCGAGACATCGCGAACAGAATGTATGCCCGCAGGGCGTCGAAATCGGTTCGTAAAACATGGATGTGCAGACATCGCATTCCAGGGTCAATGCCAACTCCTTTTCAAATGCATAAGAGACATGACGTGACCCGGATGCTGGAGGTCGAGATGGAAAAGTGGAGCGTTTAGTTGGCGGCGACGCACCAGATGGGGAGTTGTTCGGATCCACGGTACTTCTTCTGCGACGCTTTAACAGAGCGTTGTGAGCCTTGCCGGATCCATGGTGCCGAGATTGCCGCGGCCGCGATGCAAAATGGCCGGAAGGCAAGAATGATGGATCTGCCTTGGATGATGCTGCGAAAGACGTCACCTCGAGCGACGAACCTGGCGTCTCCTCGGATGCTGTGTCTGACGTGTCCTCGCTGTCCTCGGCATCGGCGTCAACCTCGAGTGCCGATGATTCCGGTAACATGGATGGCGGAAGGGATGATAGTCGTGCTCGTTCCAGCTCTCGAAGGATGATACTCAATACTTTAGAGATCGTGAAGTCGACCGGAGCGCCGCGATCGCCAACTCCGACATCTTTGTTCTGGTCTGGATCCGCTGCAGAACTGTTACCGGCCGGTGACCCAGAAGGATAAAATGCTACACCATTGTCTTCCGATGGCCGACGCTGAAGAGACACGGCTAGTAACTCCGCCGCTGGATCGCCTGACGCCAATTCTCTCGATGAGAACGGCGCGGTGCTGGCAGGCTGGCTATGTTGTCGACAGAACGGAATAGGACAAGAGGTGTTCGCCCATGCCGACAGACGACTCGAGTTCCAGGCCGCCAGCCTGATATGCGCCTCCGTTGTCGGTACATCGGTGAGATCTGGTGCGGAAGTATGTGGTACCTTGACATGAGACAAGCAGACCGTATGGCCGCATCGTAACGTGATCGGCCGGTGCAGAAAAGGATATCCTCGTCGAGGAGAGTGCTTCTGAGAGACACAAACGGGGCTACAAATGATTGTCAGTATTTGTGACCATGCAAGAGCAGGATATTTCTTACCATGTCAGAATGGACTTCAACTCCGGTAGCATCTTCTTCTTGAAGACTCTCTTTGCTTCATCCTCCTCGTCCTCTTCTGCCTGACCCGCTCCTGATGGCACGGCGTGACCCCCGATCCCATCGCCACCCCTACCTGTAGCGAAATCCGGGATATGGGTTGCGATAGGAGTTGCTGTTGCGATTCCGATCGAAGGATCGACGGCCGGCAACGCCGACGAGGGTGTTGATGAACCGCTATCTATATTCGGACGAGATACTGCTGCGGGTTCGGCGGACGTCTCTTCGACTGTAGGATTAGCACAATACGTGGAGATGCCGCCAGATGGACGTCTGATCGGCGCGATGTCCATGATGGACGGCATCGGAACGCCTTCCTCCGAGGCAATGGGGTGTCCACTGATCGGCGCATTGGTTTCCCCACCTGATCCCTCGTGTGTACGGGTGCTGGACTCTGGTGCATGTTCTTGACTATTTGCCCGTCGCAGACGTCGCCTTCCAATGTTCTCCATCGCTTTCCACTGAGCCTTTGCTGCTATAAGGCCTGCACTCGGCAGCCGCGATCGCGCAAGTACGGGAGATCCTGATGAAGTTTCCACTCCGGATGCCGGTTTATGGGCTTCTGATGGTGACGGCGATGATGACTGCTGATCGTGTTGGTCCGTTGTCGTCGATGATCCTACTCCTGTCCCCTGTTTACCAAGCCCCCGTCCGAGCACCTCTTCATCGCTATACCTGTTCACTTTCTTTGACGTATCCACGCCCTCATCCTCCGATAACCATCGGGCTCCTGCTGAGCGGTAAGGCGACATGTTGCGGTGGTGGGATCGAGGTAACGGCGTCGGGCGATAGTTCACCCTACGATCCGTGTCATCCGTATCCATTTCGGTCGGACGATGTCTTCTTGCTGAAGATGGTATTGACATGAATTCGTAAGGATGGTGATCTTTGTGTAGGCAAGACAGAGCAGGGGTCAGAACGAAGGCGGGATGATGTTATGCGTGGCTGGAACCTACTACGATACCATGAAGCGTTAACAGATCAGGGCTAATAGCTTAGCAGAAACAGAGTCGCCACCAGATTGCGCTGACGATCGGGCAATGAAGATCGGCTCTTGAGATCGCTGAGACCTGTGCTCTCCAGGATCTGACTGGCAAGGATCTAAGACTTTTCAATGTCGGATTCTCAGTGGTGTGGGCTGATCCGTGGAAGAAGGATTGTGAAACCGGATACTGATGTGCTACTGATCGTCTAGGATTTGTTGAAGGGTCGTCTGTTGCTTGACTGATGGAGTTTTGCCTTTCATCTATTCCTCTACGATGTGGCGATCGTCTTAGTATGTTGATTCCAGATCTCGGCGATTTACAGATCGGATCCCTTTCAATTTGCCTTGGGACAATACGGATTGGTGTCGAGATGGATGACGGATGCGGCTTAGTAGATCGATGCAGGTTGACAATGTGGTCGTGAAGACGTCCGACGGACAGGGTAGCTGACAGGACTTGGCGTTCAAGGGCCAGTTGAGGCTACCGATGCAGCACGACCAATAACATGATCGACGTGGACACAAAACGAACTCTGTCAAATCTCCAAAGCACGATCAAGCGATGATATCGACGATGATGATTCGGCGCATTCGGTGGTGGAATGAAATTCTCCCATGTTTCGTATCGCAGCCAAGATCGCACATCGCGGCTGGCTTATCGTCACGCCGCTCCTGGCCAGCCCCTGCTTTTCCTCGCCGCCACAGGCCACCACTTTTCTTTCGCCATCTTCCGCCAAAGGCCAAAAGGCCAGACGTTAAACTCATTTATCTGCAAGCTTTCGAGCCTTTTTGAGTAAAACACATCAGATCGATCGAGTTTTTCGGAGTTGGAGTTGAGGTTGCGGAAGCTGTTACAGAGCCTCGGGAAGCCCTGAGGAGGAAGACTGCTGGAGGAGCTGGAGGAAGCATCGGAGCAGCATCGGTTGTTCTGATTATTCCACATCGCAGCTGTTCTACCAAGACAAGAGATCAAGAGGTCAAGAGATGCCTACGGCTACGACCGCCAACCGCCAACCAGCGCCAACCTAAATGCTGGATTGACCTGTCCTAATCTCGCAAACGGATGGGATTCGGTGGAGGAGTCGAGATTCCGACAGCTATCTGGACGCGCTGAGAGCTACTTCGAATCTTATATGCGAGGGCAGACTGCGTGAATAGCCATGGTTGCACCCATTATTGATCAACTGGGAGCGGAGGTAATACGCCTGGTCGACCAGATCTCTCAACGTGTCCCAAGTTGTGTCGTAGGGCCGTAACGTTGCCGTAGCCATTCCAGACCTGACAGACGGCCTAGATGATGGTCAGTATGAGTAGTGCAAGCCTTTACGGACAGAGACATCGGTAGATCGCAGCCAAATATCGACCGTCATGGGAGCAAGCGTATGAGGGCAGCGGAGGACCTTGTTGAACCCGCACGACTGTCGCTACCTGGTAGTGAGCTACCAGATCGCGACGCACTACCAGGTAGCGACCTAGTCAGCAGATATCTAGTCTCGCGATTTTGCTCAGTCCTGTACCAAACCAAATGGCTTCGGAGCGCTGAATACTCGCTGAATTCATATCTCATATCCGTTGCCAAGCTTGTGGGAACATGAAAAGGAGAAGCGATCTTGAAACTTCGGAAGCACGAGCAACTCGCTGGAATCTTGATCAAGGAGTTGAAGTTTGAAGATCGTAATCGGGCTCAGGAGACGCATCTGGTGCTCATCTGGGCCATGGACCGAAGCTTCTGCGGGATGCGAACGGACGGTGGCGTTCGGTGGGAGGCGGCGGATCGACATCGAGGATATTGAAGCTGATAGCTAAGCTGATACTGGGCGAAAACGTTCTAGTAGCATCCTCAAACAAGACACAAAGTATCCCAAAATTCGAGCCACACAGCGGGATTTGTGGAACTTTATGCGCTTTCTTTCGCTTCTTCAGCCCCCGAAAAATATCCCGCCCGCATCTATGCCAATCGGGCGATTCAAAATTTAGCAACCGGTTCGCTCCGAAAAGCCCTGAAAAGCCATCTTAATCTCAATCCACGCGATGATGACATATGCGAGACAGCTGAAAGTCCAGAACCCCGTTTTGTCAGCGAGATCGACAATGACGAATCGGGACTTCCCAGGCTGAAGTCCAACTCTGGCCCAGACCTGCAGCCGCGATGCAAGAACGCCGTTCCCAGCGGGAGGTTGAAGCAGGATCTATCTGTCTATGTATTTTTAATTCGAGCAATCCTTCTGGCCTTGTCTCTCAGTAGTCTGCCTCCTCCCGCTCGCTCTCCTTTTATACACAACCTATATGGTAAACCCTCGACATTGGGTCAGCTTCGCCGCTCAGCGGGAGCCGGGCGGTGACTCGAACGTGCGGTTCATTGCGAAATATGCACGTCAGGCAGCACCTAATTGACCATGGTGATCTCAAGCACCGCTTCAGCTTCGGATATCTTAATCAACCCCTCTGACCATACATTTTCGAGACATGGTAGCAGCTAGAACGGTCACGATCACGCAAAGCGATCACTATGTATTGGTAGTAGTTGGCTCGTCTGATCGTTCTGTCGAGCTCCCTCTCGAGCTCCCTGAAACGAAGATTCTGCAGGGGAGATTACGGAAGTAACAGGTATATCATAACCGTTAGGTTGCCCCTTTTAAAGTGATCTATGGTAGCCTCTATATTCAGGGTAAGAGTGAGCGATGGTGACTCCGTCGTCAGGTTTGTGTTGCGAACATGCCGTGCTGCTTTCAAACACTTGGGGGTGGCCTGGGGCGGTGCGCAGCAGGGCACGGGAAAGTGGAGCACCATAGGTACACTAGTGGATGAAATCTTGTCAGTCTCAATCTACGTCGTTCTCTCCTCGGTTTCGTTTCAAAGCTGCCTGCTGGCAATTATTAGAGCTTGTTCACCGAATATGGCATGAGTTGTCAAACAAGCAACAAGCGAAGACGAATTGACTGCAAGCAATCATGTGATGATTATTTCTGGCTGATCATGCAGGTTTATGTTCACAACGTAGGATACACGTCTGCTCCCTTCACAGAGCTCGAAGACCAACCATTTCAAAGGCGATAAGGAGATATGGCTTAAGCCTTTACATCGTATAGATGGCTTAATCGCAACTGGACGAGCCGAGCAGGCACAAGCCAGTTAAGCCAACAAAGACAGCAGTATGGAGAAAAGATATAGTTAAGAAAACAACGCCTGATGAAACCTATTCCCTTACCAACTTCGTTTACCTTCGTCCCTTTTTCCCAGGAACACCACAACCTTTATTTGAGTGCACTGTTGAAAATAATCGGCCACAATCTCTCACCCATCTGTACAAGCGCACTCAACCTGTGAGCAAGTTCGCTGTTCGCAGAAGGACTTGGGTGGGAGCGGGACAAGTGAGCCTTATGGTCTACATTAGGTGCTACGGGGTTAACTAATACGAACGAGCTGCCTCGCTGCAGTGGAGCAGGACGTGAGGAGCCGCAGCGCGCATTCTGCGCGATCGCATCAGCTTGTTGCGTGCAAAGTCTGCGTATCCTGGTTCGTTCGGTACAGAGCATGGGGTTGATTGTTGTTCCAATCAGCCCAAATGGATGGCTACTGAAGGAGGGACATGATATAAGTTCCATCAGTATAGAATCAAGCGAAGGGAGGAGGATATCTTTGGGAGTTGATCAGCTTCACTCGGTCGCATGCGCGCTAAAATCCCAGACGCCTGGAATTGTAAACAACAACAATCCTCAGCGAGCTCTCGCTCCTGCGCTCAGTCTGGCGTCATGTCGGTTGCTGCTGATACCATATTCATCGGCTCCTGGCAACAGTTTAGCTACATACGCTGCATTTCAAGGCTGGCATACCTGGACTATACCTCGCGCGACTGATCCTGCCAAAATGGACGGCGCACCAACACTGGACGAGCTATCCTTTTACGATCAACCAGGAAGCGATGCTTTGTTCTCACCCGTCCCACCGAATCATCAACAACATTACGACACCCTGGGCTATGCAGGAAGCTCGAGGAGGATGCGAAGGTCGTCTTCAACATCTTCCAATCATTCCCAGCTTTCCATCGCGTCGGCGGTCAGCACAGTATCCGCAGCGTCGTCGACTTCCTCGTGTTCATCGATCGAACAAGTATTCTTCGGTCCGCGAACAGACAAGGAGAAGAAGCTTGTCGCAAAGCTTAGCAAACAAACGGCAGAGCTTCAGCTGAGGACCCCTGCACGGGATTCTCGGCGGACAGAATCAAGTAGTAGGCTGAAGAAGAAGGATTCGCTGGAGTTTAATAGGCGGAAGACTCTGGGGTTTTCGTCAAGGAAGAATGGTGGAGGGGAACAGAGTAGAAGGTGGGAGGGTGGTTTATTGGAGAAGAGTAAGTGGGAATGAAAAGCGTGCTGGAATTGTATTAACATTCTTGCGCAGCCAATTTACCGAAAGCGGGGACACCTCTCCGGAACGCCTTGAGCCTGAATACGCCATGCACTTCCTCAGGGGACGATGACTCCTCGATACCGATCAACCGGCTGAGCGTCTTCAGATCCGGAACCCCAGACGTCATCTCTTCTTGCGGTTTCTCAACCAGTACTGCCCCTGGAACGCCAGAGATTCCGGTAATAGCGTTACCAATGGGTTCTGTACCATGGAGTCCTCACGTTCTGGTAGACAGCCTAGCGGATATGGTGGTCCATGATGGCGCAATAGTAGCAGAAGAAGAGACGGTAATCGGCGAGATTCCAGTGGACAGGCCTAGTCAGGGAGATGACAAGACGGACGATGTTTCGAGAGACGTTTTCACATCTATAACTTCGAAAGCGATTCCAAGTGTTGGCTCGAAAGGTCAGTACTTGCCTGTGGTATCCATTCAGAACTTGATCTGATATAGAACGTGCAGAAGATGCCAGCGATGATTCCGACAAGGAGAACACGACACACACGTCTTCGCGTCGGAACACACCTATCAACGCGCAGCTCAGAGAGCCGTTGTCTATCAGAAGCGGTCACGGGAATGTGTTGCAAGAGCTTACCATATCTGGAGTTTCGGAAAGGAAGAGCTTGCGTGACAGGAAAGGCGATCGAAGCGAAAGAGCCGGCACCAAGAACACGCCCGCGAAGCCCTTGACAACCTTGACAACGACCGTCAATTCGGCATCTTCTCGACACATCATTTCGGAAGAAATCTTGCCGATACATGCCGGCAAATCAGGATCTGATGCAACGGATGCTCCGGATACGACACTGGAGAACATCAAAGATTTGATTGGTGCAGAGCAAGAGCCGTCAGAAGCACCGGAGGTAGCAGAAAAGGGCCTGCGTTCCTCTTCCCGTTTACAATCGGTACTTCAAGAAGACGAGATGACGCGCACTGCTTTGGAACACTCCCAAACCGAGTCCCTCGCAGATTCACACGAGTCAAATTCCTCATTCGATCCCGACTCGCCGCTGCCCGTCTCCAGAGCACCAAGACACAGCTTGCTGCTGTCACTCACCGCATCCCCATTACATCTTGCAGAACTCAGCCCTTCGAAATTATCTTCCGGATCGCCGTCCCCTACGCGTACTGAAGTACTGTTTGCGCCGGAATACCACAATGTCACCACGCCAACTCGAAGTCGAAAGGATCCTGCAACGGTGGCTTTCAGCATGGCCGAGACCCCTTCAGGCCAGTCGGTATCTCGCCATCGGGATGCACGGGTATTGCGGAAAGAGCAAGCTACGATGGAGCGGCAGGCGACAATTAGCAATAAACTGAATGCTGTTTCGTTGACGATGAGTGGCTTCAAGGCATCCACATATGGCGGTTCTAGCATTGAACCCAGGCGGCCGCAACATATCAGCGAGTCAAGAGAAATCAAGTCTCCCTTGACGCAGAGAGACGAAGAGACGACTTTAATGCATGTGGCGGCACCTGAAAGTATGATAACTTTGGAACCCGCGCTTGGCAATGTTCTTGAAGGTGTACGAGACATCGCTGAAACAGCACAGACGGTCACGCGATCAAGATCAATTTCTCCATCCAAATCCGTTGCGGAATCACAAGGTGCCTCGTGTCAACCCAGCGTTACAGAAATGGCTCACTCAAGAATACCGAAGTCGATCGTTCCGCCATCACAGCCTGTCTTTCGAAAACCGATGCTATCCGCATTGCCCGTCTTGAAGCCTTCCACACTGCCGACGAAAAGTAATACAACATATACAAATCAGAAACCCGCTTCAACCATTACCATGTCATATAAAGCGGTGCGACCGGAAGCTACGCCGCAACCCGAACTTCCTAGATTCGCAACACCGGTAAAAGGTCGTCTACCAAGTACCCTGGCATTCCGGAGCCCAGCCACTTCACGTGTCGTTTCTGCTTCCAATCCGGCCAAACCCATCCACGCCAGAAATGTTTCTGGCAGCATGGCCTCTTCTGTTTCAGGGGCTGTAAGACCCATGACACCCGGAAAAACTCTACATCGATCCCTTACAGCTAGTGGGAGTACATCGATGACGCCTCGGCGAGATGTTTTCAACGGTAATGTGGGGATGCCTCAGCCAGCAACCGCAAGTATTGTACCTCCGCCCCACTAGCTGCCTCCTGACCGATTTCTGCTTTGCTCCTTATAGACCACATCCTTAGCAAACGTCACCACGTCCCGATCGACTGCCCCACAGATGTTGCAACCCGCCGTATCTCAGCCACGTCTTATAGCTACGGAGTCATGCGACGCTTCTCCTCGACTAGAACCAGCGCTTGAAGTTTCCGAAAGCAGCAGCTCGAATGCATCTCGAAGTACCATCATGCCTGACACCACCATCAAAGTCAAGTCGTCAGATATGAAGTCGGCGTCATCGTTTGAAAGGCTCCCCGAAAAGGCAAAGACTGCAGCACCAAATACTACTAGTGCCGAAAGCCGCCAAGGACCACATGGCACCGGCAATGCTGCTGCCCAGCCTCGACTTACAGCTGGAGGCCGGCCGACACGCGCAGTTCGACCGAATGCGAGCGTTCTTCCCGACAAGACTAAACGCCAAGCGACACGAACTGCGCCAGAGCCGAAGCGTCTGATCATCACCACGGTCCCCGACAAGGAGCTCGGAACGATCACCAAGTTGAACACGGCGAGGAACGAAGTATACTTTTGCACGCTCGATCGCAATGTCATCAAAAAAGAAGGTCCAAGACCTCCGAGTCCGAGCAAGGTCCGAACGATTGCCGAGCGGGAAGAAGAGGTGAAGAAGCTCGGTCGCGGAGCCCGTGCCAAGCGCCGTGGCAAGGGGACGTCCAATGGGGATCTCTCGTCTGATCAAGAGCACACCGATGAGCCACTTTCACTGGCGGATCTTCTTCCTCCTTTGAAACACATCCGAGGAGCCGGTGATGAGGAAGACTACGAAACCCCTGCCAGACCGCTCAAGAGGGGCCGTAAATCCGGTGTTGTGAGTGTGGTCGCGGACGATCCGTCCCCTACCGCGGGCCCGAAGCGCAAGAAGAGCCGCCGGGCGACCTTGTCCAAGGCGGGAGAAGGCGTCGCCGGGGAAAAGTACGTAAAGTGGGATAAAGGGCTGGTCGTAATCGACCGGCCAGAGCCAAGCGTGCCGATGCATCATCGCGAGGGGGAAGAGATCAGCCAATCCCTGAAAAGCTGTCTCAAGCCAAAGGTTCGTGACATTTGCCTCTTCATAGTGGGCAGTCTTGCTGATGTGATTCCCATCCTAGCAGACACAACTCGACCACCTCGGAAACCTACCCAACGCAACAGCCCCAATCCCCAAGCTCAAGCGCAATAGGATACCCGTATTCTGCTTCTGGTACGACGACGAGGAACCACCTGTATCGGCCCCGGTGCCGGTGATCGTTGCAACGAGTTCTGCAGGATCGCGGAGAGGGAAGAAGTAGAGGGTGGGGATGTGTTGGTATGAGTTGAGGGGAATGTTTAATACGGGTAGTTTGTGGTAGGGTTGTAGTATTGCGGGTTGCGGGATTTCAACGTAGTATATAATGGGACATAATATGGCGCATGCAACTGTCCTCGACCTTGTGCATTGATTTCTTGTGAGGCAGAATCAAGCTTGAAGTTGGCACCTCTTTGTGTGTTGGCCCAGATTACTATCCATGACATGGCGCCATACAATGTTGATAAAGTGATACATGTTGATACAACTAGGTGATGATGATCCTTCTATGTCGTCGACCCATGCGAGGCCTCCCCTCGTAAACCCCACCCTTCTCCCATCCTACGTCTGCTCATCCTTTGCAATCCGATCCACCACATCCCTCACCCCAGATCTCAGCTCCCGCACCTGCTTCTCAAGCTCTTGCCTCTCCCTCTCCTGGTTGGCACCGACGGTCTTGGTATCCGAGAGTAGGACCATGAGTTTGAGTTGATGCGTGAGGGAGAGGAGGGATGTTGCGCTGTTGAGGATCGTAGAGGAGAGGAGAGCAGCTTGGAGGTGTGCCGTCTCGGCTGCATGACCCGCTGGAGTGAGGCCATTCTACCAACAAATCAAATCAACGCAGTATCACCCTGGACGGGAAACTCTGGACGCACCTCGAAAGCATCCATCATCTTACCCAACCCATCTCCCAATGTCGCAACATCTTTATCGATCCGCTTGTTCCACCGTTCTTCCCATGCGGCGAGGTACGCTTCCTCTGTCTCGCCCGGACGCTTTTCGAGGAATTGATCGAGGGTGTCGTCGAATGCGGAGGGTGCGGCTGACATGTTGGCGGAGGATGGGTGGTAGGGGGAAGGGAAGAGGGAAGAGGGATGAGGGGTTGAAGCTCATGTTGATGATTTCGGTGTCAAGGAGATGAACGCCGATCACCACGTGTGGGCCGGAGCCGATGGCGTTGCGTTCTGCGGTGTTTCCGCTTTCGTGAAGAATGCAGTGGCTATCTCAGTACTCGAGAGGATGATGTATCGAATCCCGCTCACCCTCGCAGTCATGGTAGGGTGAGCATGCTCTCTCACAGTCTTGGACGACGAGCAGCCATATCCGGATAGTAGAATGACCATTCGGGATTGCGGGGGGAGAGATCCGGTGGATGACGCGAACGCAGTTGGGAAATGAAAGCAGGTCATATCAGGTATTGTAGCAGCCATTATGCCACGGTCGGTAGCACTGTGTAATCGCCTCTGCCCGGGCTATCACCTGATTCCTCCGAAGCATGCTGAACGTAACGTACCAGCGTGCAGTTCGGCGTGTATGCAACTGGTTGACCATGGAGGCTGACTGTTGAGATCGACAAAACACTGTCTCCTCGCGGATTCGAACAATTTCGCGATTTCCCCTCCATCCTCGCGCTTTCTCCTTGACGTCACGCGCATCAGCTGAACGGTCCCGATTCCGGCCGCCGCGAATCTCACCACCGCTCCGGCGTCGTCGTAAAACGATCACCATATTCCGACGATGTCTCCGCACCATCCCGTCCCTCCGCAAGCACCACCTGCAGTCTTTAAACATCCTTCTGAATCTCGTCACACGCACGAGCAATTGGGAGACCGCAGTACCGTTCCGCCGCTTTTTTCTCTTTTTCACCACCGAAACCGTTGATCCGTTAAAATGGGTGCTACTCGAGCCGCCAAGGAAGCTTACTTTGAGAAGCTCCGACACTTGATCGAAACTTACCGTGAGTTCGGTGTTGTTACGTAGGGGATGTGGAACTGACGTGATATGGTGCTACAGCTTCGATCTTCCTCGTCAACGTCGACAATGTCTCGTCCACCCAGTTGCACCAGATCCGACTCGCCCTGCGAGGTAAGGGTGTAGTCTTGATGGGAAAGAACACGATGGTCCGACGAGCTCTCCGAGGCATCTTGCCCGAGTTCCCCGCTTTCGAAAAGCTCATGCCGTACTTGAAGGGAAACATTGGTTTCGTCTTCACTTCCGGAGACTTGAAGGATATCCGAGAGATCATCGTTTCCAACAAGGTTGCTGCGCCCGCTCGACCTGGAGCTGTTGCCCCTGTTGATGTTTGGGTCCCCGCCGGTAACACTGGTATGGAACCCGGAAAGACGTCCTTCTTCCAGGCCTTGTCGATCCCTACCAAGATTGCACGAGGAACGATCGAAATCGTCAACGACGTCCAGGTCGTCACCGCCGGTACCAAGGTCGGTACCTCGGAAGCCACCTTGTTGAACATGTTGAACATTTCGCCTTTCCACTACGGTATGGGCGTCGTTCAAATCTTTGCGGATGGCAACGTCTTCAGCCCCGCCATCTTGGACATTGATGAAAAGGTCTTGATCGACCAGTTCATGGCCGGTATCACCACCATTGCCGCCATCTCGTTGGCTACCGGTTTCCCCACCATTGCCTCCGTCGGTCACTCCTTGGTCAACTCTTTCAAGAACTTGTTGGCTGTTTCCATCGCTACCGACTACGAGTTTGAAGAGTCCAAGCAGGTGAGTCGCGCGTTGGGTTACCCTCCCCTCCTTCCTTCCGTCCACGACAAGATGATCAACAGAAAAATCACACTGAAAATTCCGACGTCGCCGAGTTGGTTCTCGTCGACGCAGGCGGAGAAAATTCTTACTCTGATCCACACGACTCTGCATCCGTTCGTCTGTTATTCGTTGCGCAGTGACTGACTTTGTGTTGGTTCATAGATCAAGGAATACATTGCCAACCCCGACGCCTTTGCCGCTGCTGCCCCCGCCGCTGCTGCCGCTGACTCCAGCGCTGCCCCCGAGGCCGCCAAGGAGGAAGCCGTTGAGGAGTACGTGTCTCTCTCCCACCGCTCCATGCTCGTACTTACCAGCCCTTGTTGCGTTTGTAGGAAGGACGAGTCCGACGACGACATGGGCTTTGGTCTCTTCGACTAAACGTATCCCTTCAACGTCTTTACTGATGCGGAAGGAACGGACGATGGATGTGTTGTGGAAGGGAACGTATGGGATAGCTCGAGAGGATGGTGCAGCGCTTTTGCATATGTTTAGGGGTTGCGTGGTTCTTTGGAGTTGTATTGTAGCGTTTCTTGATGTGCGATGCATGTGGTTGTCCGTGATGAACGTGTGGTTTTGAACCGGGAGAACGATGGTTGCTCGTGGTACTTGATTGGAAGAGTGAAGACCCTAGATCACGGCGGCCGGGCGGGACACGAGGCCGAATGACGTTCCCCGCGGGTCAGCCAACTCGTGTGAGAGACAGTGATGAAAGAGCAAGTATAGGTTGTGGGTAGTGCGTAGTGCGTAGTGGGCAAGACAAAGCATAAAGAACTACGACACCATGTCCAACCCGTTACTGGCACAGATCCAGGGTAAGACTCTCCTCCCCGTCCGTAACAGAACCGCTCACCTCCTCGACCTCCCTGCACAGCCGGAGCAAGACTCAAACATGCAGTCACAGTTGACAAATCCAAACCGATCATCGATACCAAATCCTCGTCCGGCGGAGGGGGAGGGGGAGGGGGAGGGGGAGGGATGGCAGGCGGGATGGCAAGCTTGCAGCAGGGGATAGCAGCGATGGCTGCTACTCGGAATGCTGCTAACAGTCTACACAGCGCGATCGGTCTGGGAAGCAAAGATCAGGCCGCTGCGGCGGAGAGGTCGGGTGGGGTAGCGTCGAGTGGGGTTAGTATGCAAGATGCGAGGAATATGATGGCTCAGGCGCCGCAGTTGGGGAATTTGTTTGCGGGCGGGATGCCGACGTTGAGAAAGGCGGCGGATCGGGCGGGTGGTGAGTGGGTTACGGGCCAAAGTTCAAGAGGACGTTGCCTGACTGTTCTTTTGCGTTTGTTTAGTTGCCATGCCGAATATGGGCAAACCGCCGTCGGTTCCTGGAACGGGAACGGGAACGGGGAATGCGTCTTCGGTTCCGAGTGCACCGAAACCGCCTTCGAGGGCACCGCCTTCGGTTGCTCCTCCTCCGCCTCCCCCGCCGACACGAGCGACGAGCAGTGCTCCTCCGGCGCCTCCTCCGCCGGGGAGACCTACACCGTCGAGGCCTGCGGTCCCTCCTCCGTGAGTAAAAAGTAACGTACATTCGGTGCGGAACCAGGACTGATCGTGCTCGCTCGATAGCCCGCCGTCGACTGGAGGGCGGTCGATGCCTCCTGCACCTCCCGTTCGTCAGACAGGACCAAACATGGCAAGTCGCCATACTATTTTCCAACGTCCGCGCCTGACCATTTCCCATCACTTTCACAACACAACAGCGAACCGCAGCTCCACCCGCAGGCCCAGCCCCACCAAAACGCCCAGCCGGACCACCAGCCCTCCCTTCCCGACCAACAGGCTCAACACGCGCGACCCCACCCCCGCCGCCGCCTCCGCCGCCGTCAAGCGGGACGAACCACGCACCCGTCGCGCCGAGGAGGAAACCTCCGCCAGTGGCCCGAACGGAAGATTATGATCCGCCAACGTCGGCCAATCTGTTTACTGCCGCACCTCCTGCGCCTCCGCCTCCGCCCGCGTTACCGATCGGGAGGAGTCCTGCCGCTGCGGCGATGTTGGCCGCCGGTCGAGCTGTGAGTCCGGGTCTGACGGAAGAAAATGTTGAGATGGGATGATTGCTGACTTTTTGGGTGTCTGGGTGCAGAGGGCTTCGTCGGGCGCTTCGGTTGGGTCCGGGGTGGGGCCGCCGCCGCCGCCGCCGCCGCCGCCGAGGGCTTTGCCTGAACCCGAGGATGAAGATGATGATGGGGTGCCACCGCCTCTTCCGTCTGGACGAACTCATGTATGCGTTATTCATCTTGGGGAGTGTTTCCCCTTTCTGACTTTTTTTTCTTTTTCTTTTTTGTTGGTTTTTTGGGGGATAGCGACCCCTCGCTCCACCGCTTCCACCTACCGTCGCTGCCGTTCCCTCGCCCCCGGCACGACCGACGTCAATGATGGCAGGCGAGGGATCGTTCCGCCCTGCACCGAGGGAAACGACGTTTACCGCTCCGTCGTTAGCGTCCTCTGCACGACCTGCGTCGTTTGCTGCTCCGCATCGGGCGGCGACTCCGCCTGCTGTGGCGCCTTCGATGGGGTATATGAATGGGAGTAGTGATGGTCTGGCAAGATGTGAGTTGCCTTTCAATCTTTGGTGGCTGGATCTAGGGCTGATGGGCGGTACCTGTCAGCGACGAGCCCGCCTGCGATCGATGGACCGTGGACTTTCCCTACGAGCGCCATGTTTCCGCCTGTGCGATCATGGCAGCCGAGCAAGCTGTGAGTTGTCCCCTGCATGCGTTGGGCGACGCTGACGGTTCGTTGCAGGACGTATGTCAGTGGGAGGACGAGGGGAGGCGGAATCGGGGTGGATGATTAGGTGATCAGACGGTCGCGATGCGTCGCGGAGATGGCCGGATGATATCATGCGGAGGCAATTACGTATTCATTAGCAAGCATCGCGTTTCAGAATGGTTTGTAAGATGACGCGTTCCTGTATTCCTTTATATACCGCACATGTCGCTTCCCCGTCCCTCGTTCTGGCCTGCCACACCACCACTCACCACAATGTCACACCCGAAACTGCAGCAAGGCGCATCAGCGTTCAAGCTTCTCACCGCCGGCACCCCCAACGGCCACAAGGCCAGCATCTTCCTCGAAGAACTAAAGGCAGCCTATCCCGCGTTCACATACGACTTTGAACCCATCGCATTCAAGGACAATGAACAAAAGGAAGAATGGTTCCTCCAAGTGAACCCGAACGGTCGGATCCCCGCCGCGATCTCGTACCCTTCCGACAAGGGCGGTCATCCCCACTATCTGTTCGAGAGCGCGAGTATCACGCTTTGGCTTGCGCAGCATGTCGACAAGGAATACAGGTTCTCGTTTCAGGATCCGATCGAGCAGTCCGAGGCGTTGAGTTGGGTGTTTTTCAATCATGGCGGTATTGGTGAGTGGGGTTGTGCGGCGAGCGTTGAGGGCTGGTGCTGACGTTTGTTGCGTTAGGTCCGATGCAAGGGTACGAACTAGGAGCGCGGTCGACTGATCTGCATAGGATACTAACATCTCTCCATTCATTCCCCTCGCCGTCCTTTACAGCCAAGGTACGTGCCCCCCTCGTCTCCCTCCTCTGCACAAGTGGCCTTCCTGACCACCCTCCTACCCTAGCAAACCACTTTTACCGCTACGCACCCGAAAAAATTCCGTACGGCATCAACCGATACGTTACCGAAACTAAACGCCTCTACGGCGTCCTTGAAGATCGGCTCTCTGGCAAACGGGAGAACCCGGCTTCGAGTGGTGGGGAGACGGTTGGCGGGCCGAGGGATTATGTGGTTGGGAGGGGAAAGGGCAAGTATAGTTACGTGGATATCAATAGTGCGTTCCGGTTTCTGGTTCTGTTGTGTCGTGTTGGATGTGGTGCTGATGAGCGCGCGTGCGGGGGTGGTAGTTTATCCGTGGGTGAGGAGCCACTCATGGTCAGGCGTCGACGACCTTTCCACCGAATTCCCACACCTCTCTGTACGTACCCCTCCCCCTCCCCCCGGTGCACCGACCACTGCTCACCGCCAGCACCGCACAGGCATGGGTCGACCGTATGGCTGCCCGGCCGGGGGTGCAACGCGGCCTTGACGTCCCGGAACCGACGAACCGTTCGGATCTTAGCAAGGACGAGCAGGAGAAGAAGGCGGAAGAGGCGAAACAGTGGATTCATCGCAAGTAGGCTTGGATGGATGGTGGATGGATGGAGATGTGCGCGCAGGGAATAAAGCGAGGAATTTGGAATACTGAATATTAAATCTTGAATGCGTTTGGTCCAATCGTCCCATCTCTCTTTCTCGCCGCATTCAGAACAATATTCATGCCACGAACTGTTATATTGTACCTTGTCGGTCGAAACACTTCATCAGGGCTCTTCAGCCTTCAGCGTTCCGGTCGTCTCTGAGGGCAGCTACATCCCACGCAGTCCCTTTGTCTGCTTTTCGTCGCCCTCTACGGGAATCTGCTCATGCACGGGAAACGCGGCCAGGGACCAAGGATCATGCAAGGCTAAGTGCGACCGGTAATGTCTGGATCAGAAGTCTCGGCTCAGCGCCATGAACCAGCCTAGCCGTCCGATGTCGCCATTCGTACGGACGCGTTTCCAGGAGGGCTCTACGGGAGGGAGATGTGACGCCGTCGCCGAGGTAATCACTTGGACCGGACCTTTGAGTTGCACATCTTCTATCGTTGTCTCAGCGGTGGGGATGCGCTCTCGGAGATATGTCGTCTTGTGCATGCTTCAGCTTGCTCCTGAAGTGACCTTTTCGTTGGGCTTCGGCGTCCAGGTAGCGAGTACGCGATCGACCGCAGGAGAGATGACAACAAGCGGGTTTCGTCAACGGGTGTTGAAACCGAATACTAGTGTCCTAAGCACGTATCGGGTGCGTTGGTATAATACCGTAATTTGGGGACCTCTTAGCTGGGAGGTACCAACCCCAGATGTCCGGTTAGCCTTCATCGCATTCTGAACATGCAAGAGCGCAACCACCTGCGCAGGAATACCATAATCACCCGTTCGGATCATACTTGTGTGTCCTCCTTCGGGAACCCGACTTTGAGTTCGGCCAGCACTCCAGCCACCCAGCGATGTCGCCAAATCGCTTGAAAGGCAGACGAGCATGAACAATTGCTGGGGCGGCCTGTTGACTTGGGATTTTGGAAGCTTTGACGCTTTCTCCATCCGTATCTTTTCCAAACACACCAACTGTTTCATAAGTGCTGCGAACTCGAAGTGCCGCCGTAAGTTGTAATGCGTTTCAGTTGAGCAATAACCTCTGCTCCCGAGGAATTTGATCGAGTTTGTGCTTCAATTGGAGCAAGAAAAGCTCGGTCTTTCCTGGTCTCCATGCTGGATGTGCCTTGGAGATGAGGTTTCGAAAATGCCGTCCGTAGCAGGAGCGGAAGAAAGGTAGCGACAGGCGTTCTGAAGCAAGGATGAAGACTCCAGACAGCTTTGAGCGTTCAGTGTTGGCACGGAGAGTGCTTGACTCTAGTCTTGATTGGTCAAAGACTCGCTGAAAATCTCATTGTGATCAGACCTCAGGGCTGAATTACTTTTCCACCACAGACAGTTGGCGGTAAGGGCGAAAGGCGCTCCTCCCGTGGCCGGAATGAGATATTGGGCCACTCGTCACGACCAGCCGCTTCAAGAATCTCAGCATGTTCCGGTAGCACACCATGTTATTTCTGGCTCTGAGGGAAGCCACATCCAGTTGAGGGACAGCCCATCCAGGTTCTATTTATCTAATCACGTTTGGCTGGCCGCCTTCCCGTCGCATCCACCAGCGATGGAGAAAAGATTGGTATATTGTTTGACTGCACTTTTAACAAAGTGTCACCCGAGCCTCCAAGTCAAGTAGGGGTCTCCAACAGAAATCGTCGCTCTCGTCAAGAAGAGTTCACTCATCTTGACAGCCCCAGGTCACCTTTCAGTGGGTTGCGCCTCTCTTGTGCGGTCCGTCAACGAAGAACAGTGAGCTGAGGCTAGAAGGGCTTTCCTCCTTCGCCCGCTTCCATTTGATCAGTCACGTTTGCCTGGGGTGTATACAGTCGCTACTGTTCGCAACTGGGCTTGTTCTGCCCGTCAATGTGCTGAGGTTGATCACTGTCGCAATAGCGGATTTGACTTTCAGAGTGATTGCTTGAGCGCCCTGCTCTTGAACGCATGAGGAAGGTCTCCTTATTTCGGTTCTCTTCGTTGATCACAAGACCCCCTAGGTCAAAGGTGAGATATGTGACTCCCCATTTCACTGCCCACCGTTCTCACAGCCACCTGTCTATAACAAACCCAAGCATAAGGATAGCGTTCGCAGATGAAGCCATTCACAGCTTGTGGGAAGCTTTAACAAAGGCGCATCTCTACCAGCCAAGCCAGACGATGGAATCTGTTGGCTTGCAAGTGTTCCGTCGGAACAAGGACGCCATCTGTTTCCGATAAGTTCGCGGTCGGCCGCAAACTGACATCGCCTCCAAGGGCCTTGACTAGAATGTCCCATTGCCGAGATTTAATAAACCTTTCGTCCAACCCAAACTAACACAAGGGACATCGGCGCACATGGGTGTGGGGACTGTCTCCTGCAAATACTTCGTCCTGGCAGCATGAAGTACTCTGCGACGCTGTGATAGTAGTGGCCGGAGAAGAAGAATCGATGGTGTTGCTTCGCCGACAGACAAGCTGGAACGCGGAACGCCTACATCTCGCCTCAGTGATGCTTGATTCTGTCACAATGCTTTGTTATAATCGTCCCATAAGAAAAATAGTCATAAGCGATCCTACTATTGCAACACCCGCTCCTCGAACAATGGGGGTGCTCCAGTGCAGCAGTGCCTCAGAGTCCGAGCGACTGAGCTGGACTTAGATTCAGCTCGGTAATATCGCCCCTGGATCATTCCGATTCAACTGGTCGTTTATGTGATCAACACTTGTAGCTACGACAGAGCGACCATTATGTTAGGAGGTATCACAGGAAAGAGAGAGAACAATGTGGACGTGTGCGCAAGCGGCATTTTTCGAGGAGGGGAAGAACGTGCAATTTATCACATTACCTTCAGGCTGCATTGTTACACTGCCCTGAAGTACTTTCATGCGCAAACGCACTAAGGACACTCTACTTACCATTGCTGCTCTCATGAAACCGACAATCAACAGCATTGTGACGCAAGGCATTACTGTCGTGTCCGGTCGGTATTGATCATAGTGGATGGATGACGAGTATGTCTTGTCAGCATCGCGACTTGTTTGCTCTCCGCACTCCAAGGAACGCGCAACTTCCTGGGACTCGAGGCGAGCCCACACTTTCGACATCGGTATCGCTCGTTGCTCCTTCAGCAGCTGTGTTGGTTATCGAGTTCTAGATTTTTGCACTGCTTGCGAGAGCATGCGAGGGTGTACCAGCGCCAGTTGATTCTCCTGCACCGCCGATAGTATCCAGGCATGTTGTGCGTTGGCAATGCCCAACCTGCCATGGATGTTCCCGAAAATCCCGCCAGTCGACGCCTGCAAGCGATTTGATTGGAATCGTCCCAAGAGGTGTTGGACTGTGGGCGTGATTACATCTGGCGAAAAACATGTCGCGTCAAAAGTTGACGGCAGGACTGCCTCATGCAGAATCGTTCGATTTGCTGATACAGAAGCTAGTTTACATATTCTTTGTCGTGGCAAAAACGAAGATTGCCTCAGCGTCAGCTTGTACTCCATGGCAAACAAACAGGCTTTCATTCTCCCGAATTCTCCCTTG
This sequence comes from Naganishia antarctica, assembly GCA_025758675.1. NCBI lineage: Eukaryota > Fungi > Basidiomycota > Tremellomycetes > Filobasidiales > Filobasidiaceae > Naganishia > Naganishia antarctica. The sequence continues at coordinate 55,222 of JANGFJ010000158.1, read as the reverse complement.
ATACAACTCAAACGGCGTAAATTTACTCATGAAGCTTTGGGAAACATGGCGGGGTAGATTGCTGATCGATAGATGGATTGATCGTGCCAGTCTTTCGCTTGGATGTCTGCAACGAACGCGGAGCCGCGAAGTCCCGGTCGTGGTCTGATGATCCCGTCCACCCTGACATCGTCATGCGTAAAGCCAATCAGATGGAACATGGGGTTCAAATCGCGCTTGCCCATGTCGTCTCGCCTTTCCGGTACGATCCGACGCCATACCTCTGAGAATGCGCGAACGGCGACGGAAAAGGCATCCTCGATGCGGGGAAAGCTCAGCGTCTCGGTGCGACTGAGGCATAGTGTGATATGCATGTCGTGTATGGCATCGGGGAGAACACGACATAACTGCAAGGCAGGGTCTTTAATAACAGCCAATGCAAACCGACAGTCACTTACTGAATTTACCAGCGCGTGGTACACTCGCATTGGCACATCGTGGCACCACAGACTCATGTGGGTGTCAGACCCGACAGAGGCGGGCTTCCCGGGCTGAGTCCGCTTGAAGAGGAGCGATAGCTCGTACAGCGTACCCTGTACGGCTGCGTCATCCTGCGCAAAATCGATCCGCAGCGCTAGGTCGGTATTAAGTCGATGCCGATACGGATTCGCAGGGGTGACCTTGCGGCGATTCACCAGCCGGCCATTCGGTAAGAAGCGTATGTCGGTGATACCGTTCACCAATCCCATCCTCATCGAACCCCCCTCCTTCTTCGGGACCAGTTCCTTCTTCGTTGCATCCGCCTTCTCGCGAGCCATATCTACCGAATTCAGTTTCGCGTCACCTACTGCGTTCTGAATTGCCTGGTTCGCCGGCCAACACCTCAATGGCAGCGTCATCAAGATCGCATGGAAGACGGCAGCACCGACAGGTCGATGGACGAACAGCGCGCACTCCCGTTTGTATTCCGGCGGGCGGTCGGGCTTATCGAGGGGGCTGATTTTGCGCATGTGATATGTCATGTTAAGTTTGAGCTGGGGAAAGGCGATGGAGAGGAAAGGGACGGCCGGCGGGTGCACAGCGTGAATGATTGTCTTGATTCTGTCCTGGTGGTTGAGACTGAGGAATAGATATCTGTGTCGCCAGTACATCAGTTATGAAATCTACTTCACGCAGTTCGACTGGACTCACTTGACATGGGCCCATCCTCTGGACAACACCAATCCCGGCGCCTTCGGATCCACTCGCGTGCCATACGCCCAGTCTTCGTTCTCCTCGTCGTCCAGCACAAGCGTCTCATAGAGAACTGGCAACGTCGAATGATGAACCTGTCGACTAGCGAGGCTGAAGTTTGACAGCGATCGAAAAGCGTTCTCCCCGACCAAGAAGCCGGCGATGTTGGCGTGTATCTCGGGAGTGAGAGGAGGAAGCTGTGTCGCATCGTCAGCAGGATCCACGATCGCAGCTAAAGCAGACATACCTCCTTCTTCACGAATACCTTCTGCCGCGACTCCACCTTGCACACCTTCAACTCCTCCTCCACACCCTTCCGTGCCTCCAAGGCGTGCTGCAGTTCCTTCTCCATCTTGACGCGGAATCGCTCTTGGTCCTCCTTGAACCGCCCAAACTTTTCATCGAGCGTTCGCTTCTCCCTCTCCGCCCTCGCGACTTCTGTTTTCCCCTCTGCGAGCTGCGCTTCGACTCGGTTCCTATACTTTGCGAATTCTCGTTCGATATTGGATAGGTGTTCTACGAGGTCTGCACCATTTGACGGTGCGGGTATGGGAGACGCCTGGACTTCCTGCTGCACGAGGTACTTCGTCACCTCGGTCATGAGCAACACTTTCTCCGCCTCACTTTGCTTCAAGGCCGCTCGCACACCCTCTTCCTCGGTACGCACCCTCTTCAGCTCCTCTTTGAGCTTTTCTCGATCCGGTCGAACCCATTCGCAGTATCGCTTGAATTCTTCCCGTTCTTCGATCAGACGCTCGATTTCGTGTTTCGAGCTTTCGCGTTCCGCCGTAAGCTTTTCGAGTTGTTGCTTGGCGTCTTGAAGTTTCCCTCCGTCCGCCTTTGTCTCGCCTCCGTTCGCTTGGAATGCCATCACTTGGCCTCCCGTCGCCTGACCACCATCCCGTTGCGCGTTCAGGTTATGCCTCAAGAGATTCCTCTCCGAGGCGATCTTCTTGCACTCGTTTTTCAACGCATCTCTCTCCAGTCGAAGAGGGACAAGCTCCTTCCGCGCGGCGTCCGAATCGGTCTTTAGGCGTCTGAGATCGGCTGTAAGGGATGTATTGACGCGCCGAAGCGAGGCGGTAGTTGTCTCTAGTTCCTTGATTTCTGTCTGATGTGTCGTTCGGAGCGCAGTCATTTCGGTTTGTAGGGTTTGAAGACGCTGTTCCGCCGCCGCGGATTCCGCTTTTCCTGCAGCGAGCTCCGCGGCCGTTCGTACGAGGTCTTGCGACAACGCATCAAACCGGCGCACCTTGGCCTCTATCTCGGTGTGCATTCGCGCGTTCTCCTTGTCCACTCCTCCCAGTCTCTCCTCCAACTGGCGTCTCTCCGTGCGCTCTTTTTCGATATTCCCTCTGAGCTGTTCCACTTCCGCCTCCACCTTTTTCACGTCTTTCAACTGTTTTTGCAACCCCGTCTTCTCCGTCTTCAAGGCCTTGATCTCGGCCTTGGACTTTGTGAGGTCGGTCTGGGCCTTTTCGACCGCGGCGGCGGATTCGTCGTGTGTCGTATGAAGTTGCGCCACGCGGGTTTCGAGATCTCGTCGCGAAGACTCGGACTCCTCCATCTGTTTCTCCAGCTCTGTCTGTTGGGCCTCAAGCTCCTCCAGCCGATCATCAACGCTTTGCTTCTCCACCTTCAATTGCCAGAGAGATTCCTGCGCGGAATCACGGGCGAGATCGGATTGAAGGCGTTCGAACTGAGCTTCGAGTTTGGTCTGATGTGCGGTTTCGGAGGAATGAACAAGCGACGAATAGGTTTCTTGGAGAGAGGAAAGTTGGGTCTCGAGGGATGTGGTAGAGTACTGGAGGGATGACACTTGTGTTTCGAGCTCTGATCTTGACGCGCATGATTTTCCAAGTCGATTCCGGAGATCCGTCTCTACGCTCTCCAGCTCTTGCACGCGCTCTGTTACGCCTGAAAGTTGAGCCTTTAGTCCCCGCTTTTCGGCATGGACAAACGCGAGTTCTTCTTTGAGATCCGCGTAGTCGTCCGTGAGAATCTCGTGATCTTGTACGAGACTTTCATGCGTGGTCTTTAACTTCGTATGGTTTGATTGAGTGATACCGAGGGATGCTTCAGCGCCGCAGAGTCGAGACACGGTCGAGGTGTGCGTTGCCGTCAAGGACTGAAGACGTGCGTCCAGTTCAGAGAGTTGAGCTACGAGGGTTTCATTCGCGATCGTCAACGAATCCAGTTCGGCACGATAGGCGCCCTCGATCTTCTGCACACCCATGTCCAACCCATCCACCCCTCCTCCTCCTCCCTGCCTATCCCCCTTCCCCGCCATCTCCCGCAACTCTCTCCTCATATCCTCGTTCTCCGCATACACTTCCTCCAACTCGGCGACGAGACGCGCCGTTTCTTCGCGATGCGTGGCATCTGAGATGACGAGTTGGGATTCGAGGTCCTGGATGCGTACGGCGGGGGATGGAGCCATCGTTTCCGTCGGTGGGCGCGCCGAGGGTTCCCGAGTGTGGTGTTTGCACATGGAGATACTTGATGTTCATCTATGGATTTGGCTGAAGAGGGAAGATCCACAGTCGATCGCGCCACGCGGGATCCGGCGGCCGGGGGAAGCTGCGATGCCGGTTGTTTACCTTGTCGGCGATCAGGGCGAATCAATGGCCTCTAATTATATATTGGTATGTAGTGTTGTAGTTGCGGTGTGCAGCCAAGATAGTATAGGGATACCGACGACTGTCGACGCCTTATCTATCACGTTCGACCTTGCCCATGACCGTTCGCTCAGGTTTCCTGACCCAGCGCCCTCGGATGTCTCTGGGCCGAATCGCAAGGCATCTACGGGCAGTCAGTCGACCGCTCGCTAGAGGTCGAAAGACGCCAAGATGCTCTGGTATACCCTTCTCTCCTCGCCTATAACAATGGACAATCGTCACCAGATCTCTACACACATCAACATGACGGACGCGCGTAAATCCCTATAGTTGCCACTAAGTATGCCGGAAAAAGGACGAATGGATGGCTGGAGCCCAGATACGGCCGTCCGACGGGTAGGTGCATTTCAGTGTGTGCTTTCTTTCATCCTGTGCGCGTTCAGAGATGCATGTGATATGCAATAACAGCTTTGCGCAAGACAGATATGATGGACGCAGGGAGTAAGCCGTACTTTCAGACCGGATTCCTTGACCAGGCATCTGACCTTCGTTCCCGCACCTAGGCTATCTCACCGATCCGCACTGCTAACGACACGCTCTAGCATTCCGATCATTATGCGTCAAAGCTTTGACATTGGACCCGGTGGCGAATAGTCCTTTATTCATTGACGTGTGTCCTTCGCTCTTTTACCACTTGACTTCTTCCTGTCTGCCACGGAATCCGTGTCCTCTCGTTCGAGTCGTCGTCCCTACCACCAACCGGTAGCCTGTTTCACATATTCCGCTACGACCCGCGTTCCTCGGAAACATGTCATTGATTCAGCAAGTCTCTAGCAGCAGCTGAACCTGCTCTCGCATCAATACGAAGGAGAATCGAAGTAGTCGGGCGGACGACCACCGTTTCCGCGGGTCGAGGTTCCTTCATATCCTTTGGCATTGTGACCGTGCAGGAGCGAACAGCATCGTATGCGCGGTAGAAGAAGGGTCACCGCCTCGAATCAGGTCGTGCATAACCTCGACAACGAGGCGTGGAACGGAACGATGTTCACCTCAAACCGCAATTCCGCTGATTATTGGAACGAGCATAGGATCGAGCATTCGCGAATGGTTTCGCATGATGGATGAGAATCCAAGCGATGAGTGAAATTGTAGGTATGTACTTGTGTAATACGTTCCGATGAATTACGTGCGTGAACGGGTGTTGCATTGCTCCTGGCCTCCGTTCAAGGGTGTTACGCTGTCGCTCTCTCGCGCAGAATTTTCGTCTCGGCGATTGGACCCGCCTTTCCTCGTTATCGGGCAGCACTTGTTTACGGTGGGTCGATCTCAGTGAGAAGCGCAGCAACACGGCGATTGGACCCACCACGAATCTAGGGAACGGCACAGTACGAGGATTTACCATTTCTTGTCATCGTTGTTCTCGTTCGTATCATCTAGGTCAGCATCTTTTCGGTGTTGTGCAGCAATGGATACGCCGAGATGGCTCACAATCCATCATTCATTGTTTGCTGTTTGCTTTTTGACGGTCTGCCCTGTGTCTGTGAGTGGAAGTGGGCGGTGATCACGCACGACAAGGCGGGGTGATAATGATATACAGGAACGATACCTTCCCACGATCCATGAAGCAACATACACGAATTCGCCGGAGTTCACCCCTCCATTACAGTACTCACAAACGTTGTCTTCCAATACCAAGCACCAACGGAACTACAAGCCCGACTTCTCCGGGAGCCAGGCAATAACGTCAAGGATATTTATCTCCTCTCCTCTCCGGCATTGATGTTCGAAACAAACGCCAAGCGACGAGGACGGACATGTAGCATTCAAAATCGGTGGGAGGACATCGGTATATGCCGAAGTCACGCTGCGCTGAGGATGAAGGATCCCCATTCCGTGAGCGGGTGTCGAACGAGACTCGAGCTCGTGGCAGAATCAGAATGCCGATGGCCACCGTGTGGGATGCCGCGAACTGTGATGTGGAGTTGGCAGCAGCTGGCGTGAAAAGCGGTTCGTGTGGCAGCCGGAACCGGGACAAAACTCTTGTATATTGGTACGACCTAGCCTTGGTGTAGCAGACAATAGGGACATCGGCGTATCCCAAACGCTGCATGTCGGCTTCAATGCTTTGTACGGAATCATCTTCTCGTCGTACACGATTTCCAGAATCGCATTTTGGTGTTCCGAGATGAGGCGAAGCGCGACGGTACGATCTTGTTCGTTGATAAAGAGAAGGGCGCTGAGGGCGGCTGTGTTCTGTGGAATCGTGGTTCATCAGCATGCTATGCTTGCAGAGCAGACGTTGATGTCATCCACAGACTCGACGTACGATCGTGATTATCATCACTCAGGCATCCTGGAAGTTCCTCCATGCAGATTTTAGCCAGTGTCTCTTCTGAGTCTGCCCTTCAAGCATTCCGCCGACGATACATGCCCTCAGCCGGTCGTAGAGGACGGATTTGACAGCGGTTTTGCTGATGAGATTGGTGATTGGCTTGAGGCCTTCGCGGATGTGACGTTGTTTCGACGGTGTCCCAGTGTGAGTTGGATGGCAAGCGATAACACCGCAGAGACGGGCGATAAGGTGCGTCGACGGTTCTGTAAACCTCCTATTACTGCTACTGTCGTAGACAACTCGAACATATGCGGTGCCAGTGGAATTGATTCTCTCGGATTGGATTTCTGAAGAGCTCAGCGCCTCCGTTGGCCGTTGCCCCCATCACACCTACAAGTAGGGAAAGAATGATGAGCAAGACTGGAAGCAAAAATTCGAAATGACCACTCACCAGACACATTTTCTATTGTGTTGCACGATCTGACTTGAACTGATCAAAATCTCACGCTGACTGTCCCTGGCTCGTGATGCCCCGACCCCCGCGCCTTGTCTCTGTCAGCCGTCGAAAGACGAGAAGTCTCCGCCAGATGAGAGATAAACCTCGAAAGGTTGTCGAGAGAAGCACTGCGTGAGCGCGTCACGAAAGAGAGGTGTTTTACTGAGCTGGAAGATCGAAGTGGAGTGGTGATCAGTAGTCCATCGGTGTGTCCATTTCGAGGAAGGCTGACGCACTAACGGCAACGTCCGGAGAGTACGACAGGCCAAGTATCGCCATAGTCTTTCCCTTTCGCTCAATATCGATATCAGTCTTGAAAGTGTGAGTCTAGGACCGGAAAGAATCGATATACCGATAGGAGAAGTGAGAAAAGAGTCGGGCAAAAGAACAATAGAACTGCTCCATCAAATGATGGCGTATCAGTCTGAAATCATCGCAGACTGACAATCCACTTGACAGCATAAGTATCCGACATATCAACAGCTGCTCAGCGCCACCTATTGAGACGTAGTACTGACCATTCGACATCGTGAAAGCAGCATGCAGCTTCATACACAACCTCGTCACGTGACCGTCATGTCGGAATTCGTCACCTCATCAACGTCGTTACGATCTCTCCGTCAACTTCGGTGTCGCCCTTTGCTCTTATCCTTGTTCGCCGTCATCATCTGCCTCGTCACCTTGGGTCTACATGAGGGAGGTCATCGACAAGTCAAGAGGTTTGCGTCGACATTAGCGATCTGCCCGAATCCGTCCAGTGGGCTGAGGCTTCCGATCGATAAACCGCTCGAGGACGTCGACTGGTGGTACGGCGATTATCAACGTTTGCAATCCCTAGACTCTCAATTCGATATCATACTCTCCAGATCAATACATCAACCATGCAACATCTTCGCCATCGACGTCCAGCGGAACAACGAAGAGGCTTGCAAGTTGGCGGAAAGCAGGTCCAACATGTCGGTTGACGCGGATGTGATGCGGTACGTCAAGGAGGAACTCGGACCGGACACGTTCATGCTGAGGGTCAGTGGAGGACAAAGATGGGCGAGTGAGTTGCCGAGGTATCTGGGGAACTGTAAATGGAGGTTCGATGTTAGCTTGAGCAACGGCGGAGATATGCTGCTGGAACTGTGGCACACATATACAGTACGTCGAATGTCTTTGCGCAGATCAATGCTTTGTCAGACGCTATCCCATATCTCAAAGGACTATAAGTCTTTCGACGAAGCCGATACCAGTGATTGGATCAACTACAAACGTACAGCCTTACTCGACCAACCGCTCCGGCTCGACCTCTGCCCATCCCGCTGCGAGACCTACCATTACCCTCGTCACAACTTGTCCCTCATCGAATCATACGTCTCCAACCCTGATATTTCCGACGTCCCGCCATGTGGAAACGCTACCCTCTCCGGTGTCTGGCTTCCATGGCATCCCATCGACCAGATGTATCCTCCCGCGCCGATCATCCCATCCCGAAAAGGCTCGTCCCCATTGATGGGGCAATACCACTTTCAGCCGGACGGTTGTCACCTCTACCACGCGGGCAATCAGTTCTTGGAGGATCACTCAGTATGTACGGTGCGCGAAGGAGGTGAAAAGTGGAACGTGTTGTTCTTGGGGGATAGCCATATGCGGTTCGTGTTGCATAGCTGGCAGTATCGGTTGGCGGGACATACAGAATATTATGCGGAAAAGGAAAAGGTGAGTTCTTGGTTGGCTCCTTGGCTTGATTGTTTCTGACTTCGCTCGATCTTTGCCCCTGACCAGCCAGAATGGATGAAAAGCGTGGCGACATACAACGATTCTAGCTATTATTTCAACTGGTAAGGAGAACTTTGGCGATGCGAATTCTGGATGCTGATCGTCGGGTACGATATTGTCAGGGCTCCTTACGCCAAAGACTGGCACATGTCGGTTCAAGCCGAAGACTTAGAGGGCATCGATGCTATCGTGGCGAGTTTTGTAGGCACAATATTTCTCGCCATTCCCTCAGCAAGTTTCTGACTTGTGCCGTGTCTCCAGGGTGCATGGCCCGCAATGGATGGCATCCCCGCAGCCGAATACCTCGATCACCTCACCCATGGCCTCGACGTCATTGATCGTCACGCTACGTCTCGCCTCACACGTAAAGTCTGGGTCACCAGCGCACCTTTCCCACCTTGGACGAAACCTAATCGCAAAGAACGCCGAACAAACGCCCAACTCGCATACTGGAACCGCATCACGAAACGTCTTCTCCGTGAACGCGAATGGATGATCGTTGATCAATTCGAGTTGGGGATGCCGCTTGTGTTGGAGATTGCTGCGGGGGACGGAGTGCATTTGAGTCCTTCGGATGCTCATGCGGTGATCGTGGATGACGTGTTGGCAAAGGCTGAAATATGTCCAGTGTGAACGTTCGGGGTTATATGTCTGCCATCGGTTCACTTTGTCGATCGATGCGCGAATCAATCAATGCCTTGCTCTAGGCAACACCAACGAGTGGCATTCCATGTTATCGTCGCCTTCCCCATCACGGCGGGCAGAGACAGTCACCAACAAGCTCGATGATGATGATCAGACCCACACGCTCACAAGACCTCCATGCCGACAGTCCGGACGAGCTTTGAAGCAGGGCGCACATGGTTCTTGATTATGCAGTCAGATCCGCAACGTGTGTTGCAGAGGAACCCAGGACCACTCGAGATTCGATCATCTCGCTGCTGGTACTGTCCGCCGCCTGGACAAGGTGATCCATCGTGCGAGCCGGTGTTCTCTCTGCGGAACGAATCCACCTTGCTCCGCCATCAACAGCAATATCGATATAGGGCTGAATGACAGCATTAGGTCAAGGCCTTAGGTGCTCGATCTGAATTGATCGACTCACTAGAACTCGATTTTGCTCCCAATATGCTGCAGGAATGGCACGCTATCAGTAAGGTGCTCCTTTCTTACTGTATACTACGCTTACCTGTCGCATGATTTCATCGTCTTCCCCGTCATCAGGTTGGATGATGATGTGCTTCTTTGATCTCATATAAGGGGAGTCCTTTGCTTTCTTTTGCACGAACACCTTGATCTATACGAGAGCTAAGCCAAGGGAAAACGCAAGGCGTCTCTTTTCCACCATCACTTACTCGAACACCGCAAGCCCTGAATGCAGATATGATTGCGAGGTGTTTCGGCACCCTAGAGGACTGTGAAAGATACGTCGGTTGCCGAAGACAAGGGGAAATAGAGAGAAGCTCACAATTTCAATGTACGATGTCATCTTTACGAACTTGTCCTTGGCTTTTTTTTGGCCGCAACGACTCCAGCCGCTTCAGGACACTGCGAGCACTCGTCACCCCGTCCACATCGACCCTATCGACCACCGCGACTTCTTGCATCCCGTTGTCTCGAGCCTCTTCATGTTCCCGTATCACCTGCCGCCGAACCGGCTCAAACACCTCCTCCGACGGAAGTATGTCCTCGTCGTCCGCGTTGAGCGTAACCTCCTCGACCTCTTGCACCCGGACCTCCCCGATCTCCTGCACCCGAACCTCCTGAACCTCCTCAGCCTCCTGAGCCTCGTGAACGTCCTGAATCCGAAGATCCTGATTGTCCTGAACGTCCTGAACCTCCTGGCGAATCGACCCCCAAACTAGGCTCCCCTGCTTCCGCCACCACGACTTGCGGCCCAATCCACCCCTCTTCATCCTCCTCATCCCTGGCTTTCAATTCCAACTCGTCTTCCACAGCATCCTCCTCCGACATGGGTCGACGTACGACCGCAGCTCGACTGTTGCCCAGAGCAAGGGCGAGAAGAACGTTTGCTGCTTCTCCCTTTGCCGCCTCCTGCCTCGCCTGTCGTGCTCTTTTATCGGCTCCGTTCGCCCACTTTGAGCGAGCGTTTCTTGCAGCGTTGTGCTGCTTCCGCTGTTCCTCCGTCATCTTTGCGCGAGACTGGCCCATCGTTGGAGTTGGATCGAGGTCGATTTATGGTGCGATTGACAGAATGGAGATACGGTATTCATCACGAAGTACTGCGACAAGCACAAGCTGCAATCATTGTTACAAATCACGTCGTCACGGAAGCAGGGATAGGAGCTGGATAGGGGTAAGCGCGCTCGGACCTAGTAAATCAAAGCGCTGAGACACGGAATGATTCGCGTAAGCAGATGACTGGCCACCTGGCCCACTGGACTCACAAGCGCAGCCAGACAACAATGCGATGCCCCTTGTAGTCAAATCGTTTGGTTCTCCCTGTTGTCTGCATAGACCGGATGGTTGCGCTGCCATCCGTCATCTCTGCCTCTCTGGGTAAGGTCACTGACATCTCCGGAACCCACCCAACGCTTGAACCGACATCGCCATTGCTCTCACATCACCACCTTATCGTCTTTCACCGCCCGTGTGTTCTGATAAAGTAGAATAGTAGAGCATCTATAGTAGAGTAGTTGGGTCTTTCATGGTGCTGTGGGATCGACTGCCCAGTGCGGTCCCTCTTCATCTGGGACTCGGTGCTCGCGGTCCTACGGGAACCTCCGCTGCAACAGTGGATGGATCTCACTGGATCGGGGCACTTTTGTAGATGCTTGTGGTGTGTTCCCCATCTGTATGTTCGAGTAGACTGCGGCAAATCATCATGGACGCCATCGACCTACAACTTCAATGTTCAGCCCCACCAGCCCATTCGTCGAAGCGGTGATCACGGCTTCATCTTGAAGGAATGCGTCACCACTTCCAGCATCCACGTTTCAGCTAGCCAATTCCCAACGTACCCTCGTCACTTGTCATCCGCCACGATGCAGCGATCTGACGCCTTGGCTCAGTCAAAACAACACCTCCGTGTTGGGGCTGGTTGCGAGGGCGTGTCATGGTACTTGATCATCGGGTGACGGCGAAGAACCGGATATCGCCTTTCCACAACGTGAGTCAAACCCGAGATTCATGGCGACCGCTGAACTTACGCTTTTGCTTTCAGATCAATCACGACTCCCCACACAATGATGGAGCGTTCTGTGAGCAGGCTTGGATAATCTGGGGATAACGTCGTGAGGCTAACTCTTCCCTCAGTACGCAGCCTTGATATCGATCTGGAACCGTCATCGTCCATCGTCTCCGGCTGCCATCAAGCTGTCTCCGGCAACTCGCTTACTCGGAGTAGCGAGGCAGGCATTGTAGAAGAAAGGCGATCACGACGCAACCTGCAATAAATCCGTTTCGCTCCGTCAGCAATCCTGTCGGGCCCAAGTGACTGTAGGGCTGCAGAATCTCACGCAAGCAACGAAACCGATGATGCCGTTGACTGTACGACGGGATTGTTTGCGCTCGATATAGGACTTAACCCGTGGCTCCCATATCTAGGCGCCGGTTAGATCGCGGTCCAACTGGAACGTGGGCGGCTGAATGATAGCCGCTGCGGCACAGGTGATGACTACAGGTGAATGTTCTTTGTAAGTCGGTCGATCGTTTGTGGGATACCCGGACCAGTTCCAGACGAATCCGAGATAAAGGTTTGGATGAGGAAGATGAGGCTACAGAAACCGAGAGCTGTGAGATGGGGATGGCTTGATGGTGTTTTGAGGTGCGGGAGAGTAGCGCTTGATGGTCGCAAGGAGGCAGAGTTCGGAACCAGAATACGGTGCTGGAAGGTGCGGAAAGTATGTCAATGCTGTCTTGTGCTCCATTGCTCGAGAACCGTGACTTACCGAGGTCCCACACGGAGAAGTCAGACCGGGACAGAGCGATATTCGTAAACATCGTCCAGTGACAGATATCTGCGTTACGAAACCCATACCATCAGCGATGTCACAAACGACCAAGATATGACGCACTCAGGTAGACGTCCGAGACGAAAGCAATCCACTGCAATATCGATTCCAGGCCTTTGTCGCTTCCTCGATATGCGACGACCGTCCATCCAGCACCCTCTACTGGCAGCTCCAACCGCGGATCACTGATCAGGGATCGCAGGCTGTAAGGCCTCGCCCACGACATACGAGTTGAAGGATGGGTGGTTCGTCCTGATCGTCGGATGTATGAATAATTACCAGGAATGCGTGTGAATATCGGTCAAGCTACAACGGTGTGTATCGCTACACACCCGTCAACCGAATTCCTTTGCGCTGGATCCGCTCCATCGAGGTACACGACTTGGAGCTACCGGTTTCACAAAAGATTGAGAACTGACCATGGTGATCTGTCGAGGTAACGTACACCCATCCTCCACTAGAATCCTCTCAACAGCTCCGAACATCACAATCACAAGACCTGCAAACTCACCAAGTAAATGTTCTCGCAACCCCAACCACTGCAACCCAATCCGCAAGCGTCCACTCATTGATTCCCCGGTCCTGAACCATTCCCACGGCAACATCATCCTTCCGCGACGATACACCACCTTGAGTATAATTCCGACGAGTGATGAGCCATTGAAAAAAGATGAGGAGGAATCGATCCATTAACATCTCCTTTCCTTGTCGTGGTCGTGCTGGCATGCTGAAACGTCGGTTCGGAGTTTCAGGCGCACAGTAACGACATAATAGCTCATACTCTGAAAAGGTACGTAGAGCTGTCAACATGCCTTCAAGAGGAAGATCTTCCAGTTCATCAGGAAGCTGAGGTGATGTGTAGGCTTGGTGCTGGACGATATGCTCCAACGTGACAACGGAAAAGGGATGGGATTGACCCCAAGTACAATCACAGGCGGAAGCAATTTCAAATCCTGCTCAGTCGTAGATGTAAACACATAGCGGGTCTTTATGAGGTGCTGGAACTGGGTGCTGGAACTGAACGCATACGTCTACCACAGTTCACAATCAGCGGAGTCCAATTTATATGCTTCGCCAAGCAAAGGGCACGAGTCGCAAAACGGAACGACGGTATACATCAGTTGATGCTAGGTGTCGCCCAACAGTCTTTCCATATCCACCGCTCACATCAGACCGTAATAGCCAAAGCCTTCAGTGTCCTTACACTGCTTACAGTAACCTACTATGATCGTTGCTCCCAAGCAACTCTTTCACCGATTCTCAACTTCATGACAAGCCAATGAGTTCCTGCCAACGTCGACTTCCCTAGTCGACGTCGATACGAAGAACGAGAGACGGGAGACAGGATGAGCGGGACGATGCCGCAAGGGGAGTGCATACTGCGTTCGATGTTATCCGGTACGTGCTAGCTCTGTCCGGATTCCGGACCTAGAGGCGTGCCTTGTTTTAATAAGCAGACAAGTTCGGCGGGGGTTTCGAATTTCGATGATGGGCTTTCATTTGCCCGCTCTTTCAACTTGTTCCCTGCTACCCTTCATTCTCATCCTGACTCCTTAAACATGTCCTCGCTCCATCTTCCTACATCCCGCATTATGCCTTCACTTTGATCGCCCCGGCCATGGTCTTTCCATTGTCCACATCTTCCTTCCGCGGTGTCTCCTGAAATCTGGATCGACGGGAAGCCGAGGGTTGACTTCGAGCCAGAGGCCACGCCACGTTCTCTAAGGTTGTACCGAGAAGATTCGATACAAGGCTGACAACAAGTAATGGCGATCAAGATGACACCGGATTATGGAACTTCTGAACTGTAAATGGTTCATGGTATCGGAAGACGGAAGCTCGAGGGGGAATGAACCATACCATCCGGGATTCAAACTCATCAGATAGACCTGTTGAACCGGCTTGATACCGTTTTCAACTATGGAACACACCAATATCGTTGTCACATTTGAAAGGCATACTTAAATTGTCACCCGTCCTCGCGCGCTCGCGGTATGGTCTCTGTGGCCGCCCTCGGCCCTGGCAGATTGCATTCTGGAGGCCACTCGTGTCTTCAGACACCCAGCGGGAATACGGACGACCGGCAAGAATCGACCGACAAGTGTAATCCTGGCCTGCCCAATTGGTATGGCCTAATTCCACAGGAGGAGAATAAGCGTCCCGTTCATCTACCCCCGGGACGACCATCTTGATGACCAGCTCAGAGCCTGCATAACTGCGCCAGAGGTTTGGCGGAGCCGGAACCGGCATCCTGATTAGGGCTATGCCAGCTACGGATTTCTTGGTCAATCTTGCGCCTAGATGGAGTAATGGCTTACTCGTCGCAAACGGCTGCAGACGCAGCGGGCCCTGAGTTCGACTCCGTTCTCGGGTTTAAACGCGTTTGCGACTTTCCGCTTCCTACGGTGTTCTGTCCATTCGAACGCCGACAGTTTCAACAGACAAGCGACTCCCGCCCTACCTGATCGCCTCCCTCCGGGCAAGAGGCCAGGCCAGATAGCTTCCCTTCCTCTCGACTGCGTACCGAACACCAGGCAGAACACCAAAGGATTTGGGATATCCAGGTGCATTTTTGCTGTTTCTTCTTCTTTTTGAATGGAGAAAGCATCGACAAACTGCCGCGTGAATGGTAATGGTAAGCAATTGTAAAGTATGATAACGAAGAGATCTCGGAACTGCAGTTCAGTTTCACTTATAAAGGCTCCTACTGCAGATTTCGACAAAGCCGCCATTTACAAAACAACCCAATGACTCATATGAATTACTCGTCAGCGCCTAAGATTTATGTTTACCCAACAAATCCTGCTATCGTCCTTCCCCACCGCTCAACCAAGAATGTTTGCAGTGGGCTTCCCAGAGGACGGAGATAACGGATGCTATAAGGCTACTTGAGCAGTGCCTTTGATGGAAATACGAAACTAAAAACAACATGCACTGGGATGGAGTAGTGGCTTACTCGTCGAACGCTGACAGTTCCAACAACAAGCGACTCCGACCCTACCTGATAGCCTCCCTCTGGGCAAGGGGCCAGGCCAGAGATGTTCCCTTCTTCTCGACTGCGTCTCGAACAACAGCAGACAGAACACCAGAGGTTATGGAATATCTAAGTGCTTTTTTGTTGTTCATTTTTCCTCATTCATTTTTCCTCATGAATTGAGAAAGCATCGACGAACCGCCCGCGTGAATGGTAATTGTACCGGATTGCGAAGTATGAAACTCGACAAAGTGATCTCGCTAGCGGACCGGCACTTCTAGTCAAGCCTAGTTTCGTCCAGTTGTGATGCCCGTACATTGATCACGGTTGATTCCAACGCTGACATCTATTCTAGTGTAAAGCCGAAAAGTATGCGAAACTGCGACGGAAAGCGCAACTTTGTATATTATATGATCCATTCTGACATCTTCTTGCGTCATATCCGAGAAAAAAACGGCGAACAGTAAGTACAGCTCGACCGGAATCCCGCGAAGGCGACTTTTAAAAGCAAATGGGTCTTACTTACGTGCTATTCCGACTGCAAGGCATGAATACCAGCATGCTCCCGTGACTTGCATTGGCTCATGGTGAACTCGACGGGAAGAGAGGGCCGGCGGCTCCTTTCGTGATGTCAGCTCATACGAGTGCCCAATGAGTAGGCATTCGGCCCGGGTTCTATCAGCCATGCAAGAGACACGCAATAAGAGGATGACTGATCAGATTACCAATGCGTCAGTCTGCCGATATCTGCAACTACCAGCTTCAGAATTACTTACAATCTCCCCGTTGTCCGGCATCTTCACCGTGATCGAGAGATCGGACTATTCATTCCGCCCCACCCGGTCTATTCCTCCCCGTTGACCACCTAAGCACCAGTATTGTCCTCCACTTTTTCCAACTTCTTGGTGTCCCTTCTCGCCATATCCATCCAGTAGTCCGATCCCATCTTCAAAAGCACATCCGATTCTTGCGAATGATCGGTGGTCGATAGAAGCCATCGTCGAGGTATAGGCAATCAATACCTTTGCGAAACGCCCTCGTGGAACTTGTCCACGATTCGAGTGGGCGAGGTGCTGACAGAAGACGATAGTCGAGGGTGCGGTAAAGTTGGGAATGAGAAGGTTTCTTTTGATGAGCTTTGAGATGATGTTCGCCATGACGGGCGATGTCAGATGTCGTCGCCACGGAATTGGAATCGGCTCACCCAGTTGATCCATCTGACTGTCATCCATGCGAGCCTGACGCAGTCCATGTACATGGAACAAGGTGATATGATGGACGGCGGGTCATACTGTCCGCGCTACCGAAATACCTGTATAGATCGACTCTCTTCAACAGGATCCCAGACGGAGTAGTGAGGACTGAGGATAGGTTACCTTCGGATTTGAGAGAAGACTCAAGATGGATGCATCATAAAACGAAAATTCGACATTGCGACATTGCGACACGGAGACTCGTAGTTTGTGACGCTGGCATTATTGATCCGCGCGATTCCAAAACGTCCTCACCTCTTCCCATGGCTTTGTCTTAGACTCCTGTCACCTTCACATCTCGTCGACGGAAGTGATGGATCTTCTCTGTGGTAATTGCGGACACGGCTGAGGGAGTTCGACGGAGAGAAAGACCTGGATCGTTTCCTCAGAGATATTAGCTTTCAATCATATAATCGAATAGGAATAGACGACGTACCGCAAGATGATTGCAAGTTCGCCGTGATATCAGACATTGTCAATCAAGTACTCCAGCGTTCCAGCTGATCTACTCTTCCTCCAGAGACAGCTGACAAACGGCGTGAGGCGACGAGACCAGAAGTCCGGGTAGCGAGAGGCGCACCCTCCTGCGAGCGGATGAGCAAGCGGGTTGGTGGTATGTGATGTTGATGGTATATCCTTTAGACTGCGCTCGTAGTTCTCTGCGCGAAAGCGCCACCAGTTTCGCATGCCGAGGACGTATACTCGGCGCGATCTACTCCCACAAGTCAGTATTACTTCCCACTATCCTCCCGCCTGGAACCGCTCGTCGATCATCAGCACCTCGCTTGTAAGTCGAGTCCTGGCTCTGGACGATGCTCGAACCTTGTTCATGTCCGCTCTCTAGATCCTTTCAAGCTGAGCTGTAACTTCGATCTCTCGCCCTCGCAAGATCCGGCCCTGTACTCGACGCGAACATCCGTGGCTATACTGCAGGAATGATCGTAGGATGATCCATGGCACGTTAATTGGCTAGGATCCAGAGTGTGAGTACGTGTCGGGTTGATGGTATGGTGGTTCTTACCTTGCCTTCTGCCACCGCAGCCCTTCTTGTATCCTGCCGCTTTCTAACTTCGGCATTGCGGAACTCTCCAAGAGTTTTCGCTCAAAGGCTCGTATTTGTCTACTTCCGGTACTTGCCCTTCCCAGCAAGGCACAAGCATCACCTCTCCGTCACGGGGGATCATTGAGCGTGAATGCTGCAGGTATTCCGAGGCGGACTTGTCGTTTCTCTTCAGCGTATCCCGAGAAAATGCGTGGGAGCAGCCAGGATTGGATTTGGCAAACGTAAGTCGATTTTCTGAACCTTGCTGATGGCTGTTCTTATTGAGATTCTGTCTGCTTATTGCAATAGACCCCTCAATACGGTTCCTCTTCTACGGCACCCTCGGCTTATGATGTTCCATCCTGCATATGATCGGGAGACATGCCATACATATCTCCGAAGGGATCGTCCTTGCTGCATTCCTAAATGGTCAAGTCCATACGCGGAACTCGCCACGAAAGTATGAATTTGGTCCTTGGTATGTGCACTAGGACCTAATAAGAGAGCGACGGAAAGTTTATTGACACCTCTCATCTTGTAAGACTCCGCTTGTGATGACGTAGGGCGTCCTCACCTATAAACACGACACGGGAGAAATCCCTCGAACACCGATCCTCGAACGCCAGCCTGGTTCCTCACCCTCTCCCCAGTATCACTTCCAAACTTCCACCTTCGCACCAATTGTTATGCCGACACGGGTTTCTTCTCAAAGGTACCGTTCGCCGAGATGGGTGGCACATCGGCTTCAAACGACTTGACAATTGTTGTGGACGTCATGAATTGATGGTGGGATTGACTGTCAATCGCGGACTTCTGATCGACAAGATTGCTGAACGGACCAACTTGTAACATCGAGGGGCATTCCGCTCAGCGATCTCGGTCGCTCGGTTGGACCGCCCGACCTGCATCAAGGTATTCGATCCAGATGGATCGGTAGTTGCGCATCAAGGTAATCTTTCACGAAGGGGAAGCATCTGGCAAGGTAAAGCACGGCTGTCCAGCCATCCCCATTTGCATCGATCCAGCCGTCGCCGCGTCGACTTGCATGTTGTCCCGGAACTGGACAAGCCATGAATTCCGTGGATACGGCGTACGGAAAACACTATCAGTCCAAGGAGACGAGAAAAGGGCGCATTGCTTGATACCCGCGATCATGGGATTTGCAAGCGAACGCCGCCGTCACTACCTACCGGAGTTGATTGTCTAGAGTTGCCGTGCGGAAGCCGAACGTTGACATCAGGAACACACCTGAATCGGTTTACTACGGGCGCTTTTCCCGGAAGCAACTTTTGAACATTTCTCAAAGCTTGGCACACCACGGATCTGTGAAACCGCAAGATAATGAAGGCTCATACACCACGGCTAGTTGGTTTTGCGGAGGCTCGACGCAGAATGACGAAGAGCAGGAACAGGATACCTCGCGACGAGACCAGACCCCGGTATCCCATGATGATCTGGAAGAGCACCGGCGAAAGTAATCAGGTTGTACATTTGCAAGTCTCTTTTGAGCGAGTTCGGTCCCATATCGAGAGCTTCCGGAGTCTAGCCAATAGCAGAAGGTACTGCGAACAGAACGTCCTTGACACCGTTGTCCCGCAGGTAACCTCTTTGTAATCTCCTTCCGGCACATTGATCATGCCTCCAAGTACACCTAGACCGCAGCACCCATGCCAGTGACAGTAACAGTTGGTGAATACGTCAAATCGTTACGTGGCACGCTTGCCACCCGCCATGTAAAGTGGTGGAAATCCAAGTCATGTAGTCAGCCCCTAACATCTTGCTACTGCCAGAATCATACCCAACATGGAATGTCGCCGCAGGAGATCCCCTCTGGTCCCGGTTTCACGGCGGATGTCTCAGCCGTTCCAACTAGTAGTCCTATCGGGTAGTCCTAGCGGTAAGCCGCTCCAGCTCTGGATCCTTCCATGAGCGGAGACGGCTAATAATTGGAAGCTGGCCGATCCCCTTGGACAGTACAGACTAACCTTGTCAGCACAGCGACCTGCGCTGTCGACCAGCAACGATAGCGCAGGTCGACATGGTCCCATGCACCTTTGAGTTTATTGGTGATACGAAGAGGAGGTCTATTCCTGGATATCGGATGTCATTATGAATTATGAGCAACCATAGATAGCCCATAGATAGTGCCTGTCGGGCACCGTTCTGTGCGCTAGGTTAGTGCTATAGGTTCCCTTTGGCAGGCCCCCCGACACTCTCAGGAACCTGTAGCCCGAGGTTGAGAGAGAAATTGGCCTGGATTTGATCCGGGTTTCAGCAAAATTTCGGGTGCGGCATGCACGGCCAGCGGAAACAGGGTTTGAAGGGACTTTTGAGATTTGCGATTTGCGACCCCTTTGGATTTGATTTTGGTCCCCGGACGCCGAATTTCGCTTTAGCCTTCGGCCGCGCGGCCCCACTTTGGCAGAGAATCTTTCCATTTTGGGTCTTTTGGGCCCCAAATCAGGAAGAAAATGGTCGAAATTAAAATGATTCGGCTAGGAGTGCCGGGCGTCCTTGAGCGGATCATTCTAACGTGGAAACGGAGCTCCGAAGACAGCACCGAAGGGGTTCGTGGTGACAACAGTATATTGCATCGAAAGCCAGCTGTAGAGGGCGCACTGATCATACAGTTTTCGAATCGTCGACGGGGCGGGCCATTCCAACGTGGAACGGAGCTCCGAAGTCCACACCGACGGGGTTGGTCATAACACACATGCGCCATGAAAAACCAGGTTGAGGGCGCACTGATCATACATTCAATCTATATAAACTCAAACCTCGAACCGGTCACTGAAAATAAACAAAGCTGATTTTGTGCATTCGCAAACCACACTCTAATCGATTGACACTGATATGTCCAGCTTTAAGTCATCCATCGCTTCGATGCGACTCGCCCCTGCTCAAAAGGAAGCTGTCCGAAGCGTTCAACCTGCTTCATTGAAGTACGATAATATGATCAAGCCTATTTCGCCTCCGTCTTCAATCAAGAACATTGGATCGGTCTCTGACGACGGTGGACTGGGAAGAGAAAACGTGGCGACAGAACCCGCAGAAGACTGGAATGGCGGCTACAGATTTGCGCCTATCAAAGTAGGTCAAGGATCATCTCACTCGGCTAGTACACTTGATTAACAGCTATACCTTGTGTTTTCCTGCAGGAACACCACGTCGCTCGGGCTATGACGCAGCGATATGGCGACGATCTTTACCGCACCGCTATTTCAGATATCGTGATCATTGGCGCTGGTTCCGCCGGCCTGAGCTGTGCTTACACCCTCGCAAAGGAAAGACCTGATCTCAAGATCACGATCCTGGAGGCTGGTGTTGCCCCTGGTGGTACGTTCATCATGGTTCATGGCTCAGCAACAGTCCAATCCTGACCGTTCTGACTCCATAGGCGGTGCTTGGTTGGGAGGTCAACTGTAAGAATTCATGTTGTTCTGGCATCATCGTCTTCGATTCTTACTTAGCGCTTCCTTGTTCTTTATTCTTCCAGTATGTCGGCCATGGTTGTTCGGAAACCCGCCGACAGATTCTTGCAGGAAGTTGGAGTCCCGTTTGAAGACGAAGGCGATTATGTAGTTGTCAAGCATGCTGCCTTGTTCACCTCGACTATCTTGTCGAAAGTGTTGCAGTTTCCCAATGTGAAACGTAAGGAGGTGATGTGACTTAAGACTGAAACACAAATCCGAGCTTACCTTCTCTGATGGCGAACAGTATACAATGCTACGGCGGTTGAGGACCTAATCACCGTCAATGATCCCTTGGGCTCTGGCAATCTCCGAGTCGCGGGAGTTGTTTCGAACTGGTACGCCTTGACTCTCCATCGCTAACCTGTCGCATTTTGGCTTATATCATGTTATATTCTAGGACCTTGGTTACCCTAGCTCACGGATTGCAGAGCTGTAAGTCATATGCATTTTCAAAGCAAACTCAATTTAAGCCTTGCTCACACTTTTTATCTCAGGCATGGACCCCCAGACCATAACCGCACCTGTAGTCTGTTCCTTTGCGGGACATGAGTAAGCCATAGCAGCCACAGCCATTCGTATCAGTCATTCAGCAAATAAAGTCTCCCACGTACAGTGGCCCGTTCGGTGCCTTCTCCGTCAAGAGGCTGGTAGCTACTGGCATGATTGATAAGCTGGGTGATATGAGAGGAGTAAGTGATGATTGTTCGCCATATTTACGCTTCTACGTACCGATACCAGCCTGCCTTGAATAGCTCAATATGCGACGCGCTGAGGACTGCATTGTGTAAGTGCACTTGAGCGTGACCCCTGAAGTTACTCGATCTCACGCCCAAATCTACTTTTGTTCAGAAATGCCACTCGGGAAGTCGTACCTGGCTTGATCGTAGGCGGTATGGAACTGTCAGGTACGACATCTGGCTCTAGTTATGCGCAAGCTCTGTTGAACCTTTCGATTTTACATCAGAATTGGACGGCGCCAACCGTATGGGCGCCACGTTTGGGGGCATGTTGGCTTCTGGCTGTAAAGTATGTAGTCTCGCTCTCAATGCGTCGTGTGTGCAACTCAACCAAGCCTCCCTTTTATAGGCAGCGAAGGAAGCCGTCAATCTTTACGAATCTTACGTTCTGGACGAAGGAGAAGTCGTTGGTCTGAAAGAAGCGTATGTCTGAGGAGTGTACAGCGGACATTGGTGCTTTTGCAGTAGGTGAGATACCAACTCGAATTGTATAATAGTTTGAGCGCTCGAACAAAGGTTGTTGGATGTCAGATTGGCGGCTCATCCATATACATCGCAAGTTATCAGTACATGTCTCGGTCTAGCGACTCGACGTACGGGTCTCTTGCGACGAATACCCCATTTCATCTACTGCTATGGCTTGGGATCCGTCTCGCCTTTATAACGCCGGGAAACCTTCGCCAAGTGACTGGTGTGACAGATTCTGTGAATCATACAGACCATACCGGAAGAATAGCAACTGATAAGAGCGACTTGGCTTTAACGCCAGACAAATTATTATCAGAACTCGGAACTCAGCATCGTGCGTTGCATACTTCATTACAAACATCATCCTAGACGAGGGAACAATGTCCTTTCGCGCAGTGTAACAGATAAGAACTACAGGTGGGTAGCAGAACTTGCGCCGTGCCAAGGTACAGGTCGCACGAAAGCGGTCTTCGGCTTTCTGGAAATGTATTCGACGTATTCGTCCAAGTCGTGCTCTGCGGGAATCGATTCGAGGAAGAACGCGAGACTGATCTTCGCAAGGCATGTCTTGAACTCGAGCAGCTATACGCCGGAGAAGGGATAATAAGATGTTTGTCAATATGACTTTATGGTCTGCGGAATTACCTGGACTCACAGCCAGCGCTTTTCCAAAGCATCCTCGCTGACCACCGGAGAAAGGAAGACTTTGCATGCCCACCTGGCTGTCAAACAGCCCTTCGCTGTCGAGCCATCTCTCGGGGTCAAACTTGTGCAAAGTCATTCCGTTCCATTTCTCCTGAACGGTGCTTGAGGAGCTGGGATCCGCGGCCGTGTCTTCGATTGGCATCGTGGCGATCAGTGCAAGCGGGAGGTACAAGGTGGTTCCTTTTGGGATCGCTTTGCCGAGTACGGTGGTGTCCTTTGTCGCAATTCGAGAGACGCCTGCTGCCGTTCCAGCCAGTCGGAGGATTTCGTGAGCCGTGGCCTCAAGATCTGGGTAGGCGTCACGATTAGATGCCAAAGGATGCCAAACCACTCGCAATTCAGCTTACATGGAACTCTATCCGCGGTGATATCGTCGTATCTCATCTCCCTCTCATGTAGTCCGGCTTCCAATAACTCCTTTCTCAGTTTCTTTTGGACGCTCGGAGACCGCGACAGCATCTTCATTCCCCACGACAGACTTCGCCCAGTGGTTTCTTGCCCGGCCACTTGATACTGATAGACCTCTGAAAAGGACAAACGTTGTCAGCGTCTCACCACGCGCTGATGTGAACCAGCCGGCAGAGAGAGAGGCGGCTTACCGTCTGTGAGCTGGGCTTTCGACAACGCGTCCGCGGTCCCATCTTTGAGCAGCACCATATCAATCGCACAATCCGCAAGATCCGCCCTCTCATCTCCCCGCAACTCGGCTCTCGCTCGCCCTTGGTCGATCTGCTCGTGGATAAAGGCGTGTACCATCGCCCTATCACGTCGAAACGAAGGTTGGAAACTCTGGATCAAGGTCGATATTCTGGGAAATGCAGAGAAGAGTGGGAGCGTGTTGAGCAAGTTTTCGGAAGCGTTGAACATTGCGTTGGCCTTGAATGGGAATTGGACTTCCTGCATTGTAGCTGAACTAGCGGAAGATGGGATGTTGGGGAAGGTGTTGATGTATTCGGACAACAGACCGAAACCTTTGCCGAAAGCGATATCGGCTGTCGTGGTTGCAGATATGTAAACATGCACGCGTCATGAAGCGCAACCACAACCTTTGTACTCACTGATGGCATCCTAGCGAAAGCGACAGCACGTAAGCTTATTAGTCTGATCTGTCAGGCATTGATGCACTCGTACCGTTGCAAAATACTATAAGCGATCCACACCGCCATCAGCTTTCCGTTCGTGACGCGACATGCATGAACACACCATCAAATCCTCACTACTTTCGAAAAACTGCCCGTCGCTCAACGTCGCGGCTTTCATCTGCCAAAGCTTTACGAGATTGTTGGCAGCGTCGATGGCTCGAGGGTGGAACATCTTGAGATTCTAGAGAAGAGGAGACATCGCGGATCAGAGATGGGAAAGGGCTGGGAGCACGCCTTGGTTTACCTTGGAAGTCATGGTGGGTCCGAGAGCACGCCGGTGATGCTGAGTTAATGAACTGTCGATCAGTGGTCGATCTGAGATGCGTGCCGGTTCTAGTCTAGCTTACTTTCCACATCGCATCTATATCGGAAAGTCGAGATCAAGTCCATGAAGCATCATAAGTGCGATTTTACATACCAGTCTTGAGAGAGATTTGCGCAAGAGGAAGGATCCCTCGGAATGCGTTTATCTGGTGTACAGGTACTTTAGCCGACCGCAGAGTGCGTTGTTACCAGGAAAGGAGCTTACGGTAACACTATGTCCATGAGGTCGACATGCGATAATAGGTGAGCTTGAGCATCGTGAGAGAACACATTCAGGAAACGCACTCGGCACGGTCAAACTCGGAAGTCCTCTTCGTCAGGATTTGATGAATCTCTACGATTTGCGAAGAAAGTAAGACGCTGATTTAGCTCGAGCTCAGCACCAAAGACTTACCCTCAACATCCGTAACGATCACCTGCCTCGCACCATGTCCAAACCCAAACATCATCTGCGAAATCCCCTCATACTCCGTAGTTCGTTTCAAATCCGGCTTCTTGAACTCGTCAAGCAACTCATCCGCACTCTTCTTCCCGTCCAGCACGCCCCATTGCACAGCCTTGTCCTTTCCTCCGTAGATCAAGGCCTTGGTGCATCCGTCGAACCACTGCGTGATCGTTGTCTGTGCGGCGAGCCATTTTCCAGCATCTAGACCGTCGCCGATGATGGGGTATTGACGACCCTTGCGATAGGGGATTCCGGGGAGAGGTTTAGGAGTGAGTAGGTCGAGAAGGATCGGGAAGACGAGGAAGTAGATGAGAGGAACAGCTGCGAGGAGAGCGATGGTGGTGGTGTGGTTGGAGATATCCAGTCCTAGAGCGGGACCCATTGTGCTTGGTGCCGTCAAGTGTCGGATTAGATCGCTCAACGCTCGAAACACACTCTGATCATGGCAACATCGCAGCATAACCGTACTGATCCCGATGCCGATAGCCTTTCGCATTCTCGGCTCTCGGAGAATCTGGAATTTTCCGTGTTCCGCGCGGGGCACCACGCCTAATGCTGTGTGCGTAATTAGCTGCATCATTTTGGCTGCCTAGATGACGCAACTGACGAACGCCAAGGTTCGGCAGAGCGTCAAGCGAGACTGCGAGATCAGGTTTGATCTGTTTCATTTCACTGGCTCAGTATCCATTCACACGACTCACAAGGTGTTACAACAAGTGTCCATGACCGCTGAAGCGTCCGCCACCATCTGTCCGTTCACTCCTCGACATGGCGACAGCTCCCTCACTCGGCCAAGACCCACCTCGCAGACGAACACAACTGCATGAACCATTCAGCCAATCTCATCCCATTCCTCAAGTCGAAGCGTACTTTACGGACCTCTCCAAACCGGTGAAGCCGCAAGATAATGAAGGCTCATACACCACGGCTAGTTGGTTTGGTGGTGGATCGACGCGGAATGACGAAAAGCAGGAACGGGAGCAGGATACCTCGCGACGAGACCAGACTCCGGTTTCCGAAGATGATCTGGAAGAGCACCGTGGCGTACAAACCAAGAAGGATAGAGAAAAGTCCAAGAAGCGAGACCTTCATCGTGGATCCTCTCGCGTCGTACAGGACCCGGTCACGCTCCGAAAGATCGAAATCACCAACACCGACGCATCATTCGATGATGCCATGGATCCCGAAAAATCGCGGGGACGGAGTGTGCTAGAGCAAGAGTTCCCACCTATCGAATGGGACTGTATCGCAAGAGAGGCTCGAGCAGAGATTGCGAATCACGCTGCTGCCGCCATCGTCCCAGCCTTTATCCTCCCGTACATTACACCCTTCTTCATATCGGTAACCATCCTCTCCTGCTGGTGGTACATCGTCTACTATCACTACGACAAGGTCACCCAAAGCATCTTCGACAACTATAAATACGATGCGGAACGCAAGCGAGGAGAATCAACGATTCGGCAAACAAAACACCAGGGGATGGACATTGATACCGACAAGGTTATGGGGAGATCCGAGGGGATCGGAAAAGCGGGGGGAGACGAGACCGGTATTCAGCAGCATCGGGAGTCGGTGGAATGGGCTAATCAACTGTTGGCGAATCTGTGGCCAATTATCGACCCATCATGTAACACAAGACAGTGATATCCACGAGCAGAGCGATGCTGATTCTCCCTTTTCTTCCAGTGTTTACGTCGCTCACCGATATGCTAGAAGACGTTATGCAAGCCTCGATGCCGAAAGCGATCAACACGGTCCGCATCACAGATCTGTCCCAAGGAAACCATCCCCTGCGAATCATCAGCATCCGACCCCTCGACGACGGGGAGATCCGGGATGCACCAGAACATGCGAAAGACGAGAATCCGGCGGAAGAAGCATTGTCAGATGGACAAAACCATGAAGAAGGATCCCACGCCAAACATGTCAATCTCGAAGTCGCGTTTGCGTATCGCGCCCTCCCGATCAGGGGACACAAGGTCTACAGCAAGGCAAAGAACATGCACATCTTGATTGATTTCGGCTTGGGGATGAAGGGCGTGTTTGGGAAATCTCTCCCTATTTGGGTGGAGATCAGGGGGATCGTCGGTACCATGCGGGTGAGATTGGAAATGACTGCCAAGTAAGTCGTCTTGTGAACCCCCTTTCTTTTAGCATCGTTAATTTCATGCATTTCCGTCCAGGCCACCATTCGTGAAGCATGCCACTGTCTCATTATGCGGCTTGCCGAAAATCGAGATTGCAGCTATTCCAATGGTCCAGATGGCCTGGAAACTGAATGCCATGAACCTACCCTTGATACGAACCTTTATCAGTAATTCCATCTCTACTGCGATGTACGAGTATGGTGAGTGTCGCGATTCCGACGTCGAAGGGTAGGCTTCAGCTGATTCGGATCTTTCTGCATTAGTGTCGCCTCAGTCGCTTACGGTAGATTTGGGCCAGATGCTCGTGGGCGACGATATCAAGAAAGGTATGACCATTGCGGAAGAATATAAACGAGGGAGATTTGAGCTAATCGACATTTGAACAGACACACAGGCTATGGGCGTGGTCGTCATCACTATACATGAAGCAGATGTCAAAGCTGCAGACATTGGCGGCACATCAGGTATCCAAAGCTTTTCCCCAAGTCAAGGAGTTCAACCTGATCATGTGCCGGATCCTCTTTGTAGATCCGTACGTCACGGTATCACTGGCCAAATTCGGCAAACCGCTTTTTAGCACTCGGATAATTATGCGTGAAACACATCCAGTTTGGGAGGCGACTACGGTGGTCCTAATCAGGCCGGAGGCGTTCAGAGTTAAGGAGAGAATCGCACTACGTAAGCCCTCTTCAGCGAACATCGGGAAGATGTGACTCGAAGCTGATTGACGTGTGATTCGACTTGCAGAGATTTGGGATAGGTAAGAGGGATTTTGAGAAGTGGCGAGATTAAGCTTAATGAGTTGCGTCCGAAACAGCGACCGACTTACTGCAGACGATGAACTTGGGAGAGTAGAAGTCGATCTATTGGGTAAGATCGGCTTTTATCTGGGAGCGCGGTACTCGCTGATGTCTTCCTGTGTTCAGAACTGTACAAAAACAGGGGCAAGATGACCCGGCGTACGTCGTCTCTGTCCCATCTCAATCAAGCTGCCGGAAAAACAATCCCAGGGAGCATCGACTACAGCATGGGGTTCTACGAAAAAGTTCCTCCAAGGCGGAGCGAGAACAACAAGGACTTCGACCTCTCCGACTTACCCGAAGACCTTCGCAATAATCCAGAGATGAAAGCCCCCAAGGCGAAATCCCTGAATGAGGCAGAGGAATTAATCACCAACACACCTCCTGACCCAGACTTTCCAACTGGAATTCTGTCTATTCGTATGTGCAACATTTTCGGCTTGCTCAAGGCCGAACTGATCAGGCATTCGTTTCAGAGATACACGAAGGATTCGACTTTGAACGTGAAGACATCCGTCCCACAGGCGGAGGCCATAACACCGGTTCTCAATTCAAGCATCCTCCAAGCGCAGAAGGTGCGAATCGAGAGGAGGGAGAGTGAGCCTATTCAAAGCTTGGTACGACAGGAGCGCGCTGACAAAATTCAATGCATGCGCGGCAGCACGCTTCCTTCATCGTACTGTCGACTGCGGATCAACGATGATACGGTGTTCCAGACTCGAGTTAAGCCAATAACCTCGATGCCGTTCTTCAACACTTCTCATGAAGCGTTCATCCGCGATTTCAACAACAGCACAGTTACGGTCACTGTCAGAGACTCAAAGAATCGCGAACACGATCCCCTTTTGGGTATGATTCATTTGAAGGTGAGCTAACTCATCGACGGTAGAGTAAGCTTGGTAATCCAGCTAGGGGGGTCTAGCTAGGAGACGTTTTCCGAACTGCCTCGCAAACGACAGGCTCTATTCCCCTGAAGGGCGGTACTGGCTATGGTCGTCTCCGCATTTCGCTTCTATTCAGGTAGGTCTGCCTTGTGTAGCAGAATGGGCGTTTATTAATATAGCTTCTCCGGTCATTTCTAGGAGCGTTGGCGTGAAAATGCCGCCAACGCTCCAAGGATTCGACACCGCTACCGTCATGGTTCAAGGTACATTGGCATTAGTCGATAATGACCCCAGTCTTCTGGATGCTTTCCGACGATGCAAGATTGAAATGAGAACCAGTCATGGAAGATGTGAGATCGGAAAGGGCGAAAGCATGGGCAACAGCGAGGCCATTGAATTCGGGAATCAAAAGATCGCACTACCCGTCAAAAGAAGATACAGCTCGCCTTTGATCATTGCTTTCACCGACAATCACTTTGGGATCAAGCATAAGACTGTCGCAGAAGCTGTTATCTGGCTTTTGGATATCCCTGACCGCTCGAGAAGACGCATCCATGTTCCAGGTAGGCATTTATCTTTTCTCCTCCTGTTGGCGTGTCTTCTCATCATCTACGTCTTTTCAGTGTACCGGACAAAGGATTTCGCCAGAGTTGAACAGAACTACTGGACTCCATTCGACTTCGAAGGCTCTTCATCAAGGACGCCGAGCGCCAGCAAATATGATACTTCCGAACCTCATAACGAATCTCTGCGTCGCGCCCAGGAAAAGCTCACCGAGCGTGGATTGGTCCAGGTCGCTACTTTATCAATCGATCTTACAATTGAGCCAGGGCTCTCGTCCGCTCACAAAAATATGACTCGTAAAGATCCTCGGCAGCGGATCGTAATGGAAGGATTCGATTGGGCGATCATGAGCGGCTTACGAGACGACCCGGTCAAGACTGCTGAGTACGACACGCCCGGTGACGCCGGTGTTGACGATCGCAGAGAGATGACCAAAACACAGAGTGGGGATGAACGAGAATGGGAAGGCTCCGGCGAGGAAGATGCAGGAGAGGATGAAGATATCGGCTTGGAAGAGGTCTTGACCGCCAAGCGTCTTGGTGACAGCAGACGGGTCATACCGAGATCTTCTCCGTTGACGTCTCTGGAAGGTGACAATGCCAATTTTACTGAGAATGGGCACGCCCGACAACCGAGCGACGCCAGCCGGCGTTCACGCAGAACGAGAGTTCCTCCGAATATGGGCTCAGACGAGGACGAGACGGAGAAGGGGTGGAGGCAGCGGTATCAGGAATGGAAAGATAAACAGGTATGCACAGCCTACACTTTAGCCATGATTCACGCGTATCTCATTCAATGCTCTCAAGCATAATTTACATTTACGGCAACGAGGAATCATGCAGGCAAAACCGATCCGAACTGGGACTT
The DNA here is from genome assembly GCA_025758675.1 of Naganishia antarctica. Taxonomy (NCBI): domain Eukaryota; kingdom Fungi; phylum Basidiomycota; class Tremellomycetes; order Filobasidiales; family Filobasidiaceae; genus Naganishia; species Naganishia antarctica. The sequence continues at coordinate 25,001 of JANGFJ010000158.1, read as the reverse complement.
GGCTAAAGGACTGTATGTAGCCTTACTGGTCGAACACCGCAAGATCACTTACACGAAATTGTTACGTGTGTGCGAAATTCTAGCGGTCAAGCAAGGCACATTGAAGCTCAAAGATAAACTGGATGTATGTCTTGTGTCTCTTATACACAGTCGAAGCATCGCTAATGTTCGTCCATTGGCAAGCACCACTCCCGTCAGCCGGGTATCGAGAGTGAGGTATGAATGCAAGAAGGGAAGAAAAGGAGCGTTCATGGCACGGGAATCATTCCCCGCAATCGGGTTGTGATCGCTAGCGGGCAAAGACCACGGATCCAAGAAGACACCATTATCCGTACTGTCGCGACACTTCCATATCATCGCCACGTAAGGATGATCTTCACGCCTCTCCAAGCTGTCATGGCTTCCAACTACCGGGCAGGATGGATATACTAGAGTAACATTGTACCAGTACGACTAATAAGTAACAACAATTATGCATAAACATAACAAACGGGCCTGGGCGATGAGAATGGCACATGAGAGCGAAAAGTCGAAGAGGAAAAAGGTCGTATCGCCTTGTATCCTTCCTTCAGAAGGGATAATCAAGCTAGTCGCTGTTTCGAATCGTCCGTTGATAATCGGTCTTCCAATGGCTAGGGTGCCACAACAGACTTTTGAACAAGAAAGGGGAGTTCCGCTGATTCCCTTCTCGTTATTCTTGTTCAGCGAATGATTGACCCTCCTCCTGAATCACGCAAACATTGTGAATCAGTCAGGGATAGGAAGATGGAAGAGCATTGAAAGATACTAACTTCCATGTGGTTCCCGTACACCTCGTCGTCATCCAGATCGGCATTGGCGTATTGTTCGTACTCGCTGACAAGATCCGCCAAGTTGGATTCGGCTTCAGTGAATTCGAGTTCATCCATTCCTTCGCCGGTGTACCAGTGCAAGAAACTAGAGAGGGAGAGTAAGCGACGATAGAGTCAGTGATGCAGTAATATGTTTTGCATATGCTAATGGCGAGTCTTACGCCTTTCGCCTAAACATGGACACGAATTGAGCGTGATTTCGCTTGAAGAGTTCTGTACGGAATAATGTAAGCGGGGTTCCACACGAGGGACACCAGCAGACGAGACACGAACCGCTGATACTGGTAGAGTTTGCCACCAGGGTAGCAGATGCAGCGCCGCCAACAGCCGGAACTGAACACGAAGTGGTCTGTACGTGATCAGGAATCTGAAAGTAAGAAAGGCGGAGTAGCTCTGTCAGATATCGTCCCTTTCGTCGGACAAGGTGGAGACCCACCCATGGCACGAAAGATCCGGAGTGCTTGTTCTGGTAATCGGCAGCCGCTTGTTCGACTACAGGAAAAAGAGAGTTAATGTCTCATGCACAATTTATGTCAAGAGATGAGGAGACTCACTGTCTCTTGTGCCTAGCTTGCCTCGGTAAGCGATACTGGCGGTCAAATACTTGCCCATCGCAGGATCGACAGCTGCAAGCCATGACCGCTTGTCGAAGAGACTCTGGGTCAACTCGTGAACATTCACTTGCTGTGATTGCAGAAGGACAGGATCAGCATAATTCAATCTAGCTGGAGACATAGTTATTTACCTGGTAAGCTCTGTTGTTATTTTGCGAAAGCGAATGCGAGTCGTAAGAAACTGGGCATCTCGGACTTGAATAACGGTATCATACCTTGACTGAGTGCTGCTCAATGGTGCGTAACCAACGGAGAAAAAGTGCAAACGAGGGAAAGGTACTGCAGGGAAAAAGGTCTTCATCAGCTCAACGCATTTGAACAATGAATCCTTGGGTCGAAAACCTACCCATGTTGACGGCGAGCTTTCGCAGATCGGAGTTCAAGACACCAGGGCTGAGCAACGATGAAGTAGATGTTAGCGGTCGAGGGTAGAAACTTCACGCAATATGGTTTGTATGCTTACAAACGCAAAGTAGCTGTACATCATAAAGAAAGATTATCAGTACTAAGTGGTTCTGCATATCGCGGAAACGACTTACTCGTGAAACCTGACATGACCTTGGCAATCAAGGCGTTCAAATGTTCGTACTCGGGCTGCTTGATCTTCAGGATGTTCTGGTTGATATCGTACAAAGCCTCGTTCTGCGAGGAAATCAAGATTCCCTCGTTTAGCAAAACGGTCAAACGTGTTTCTCGACACCTCGACTTACATCCAGACAACATGTGATATCGGTGTTTTCAACCAAGTTGTGGGCGGACAAAAGAGCGTTGTATGGTTCGACGACGGTGTCTGATACTTTCGGACTGGGGAAGATTGCAAAGTCGCAAAGCATTCCTGATCAAGAATCGATGATTAGCGCTAAGATCCAGACCGAGCTCCACCAGCTATTCCGACTCACGATCGGGGTACTCCTCTCGGATCTTGCTCAACAGCAGCGCTCCCAAACCACTACCCGTTCCTCCACCCAGACTGTGCAAGACCTGGAATCCTTGAAGCGAGTCGGATCGTTCAGCTTGTCCACGAGCAATGTCGAGAATCGAGTCGATCAGTTCGGCTCCTTCGGTGTAGTATCCCTTGGCCCAGTTGTTTCCGGCGCCACCTTGAGCCTGTCAGACGGGATCGAGTTGCGGCCAAGGGATTAGTGTTGGGCCTTGGACGGAATAGGTTCAGAGCAGAGAAGAGACACTTACGTTGACGAACGTGTCAGGCCTGAAAAGATTACCCATGCTTCCGCTCTTCACATTGTCGAGCACCGCTGGCTCCAAATCTACTTGAATCGATCGTGGCACATACTTCTTGTTGGCAACCTCGTCAAAGTAGACGGAGAGTCGGTCGAGTTGGATGTGGGCCGAAGCTTCCGTTCCCGTGTACTTTCCGGATTCTGTACGATAGAGCGACGCAACAGATCAGCCACATGTCGAGATCATCGGAGCAGGAAAGGCGTACTGTCGAGACCGTGTTCCTAGACGCGCAAAGGAATGACACGATCACCAGAAAAATGTCAGCATTGATCCTCGATTTTCGCCTGCTTCTACGCTCTCCAATGTACCTGGAGGATGTTTTCCCAGAACGCTATTGCGGAAACACAGACATAAGTTGCAGGGACGAATGTAAAAGCACTTGAAGCACTTACCGACACCCATTTGGTTGCCGGCTGATCGAACAATGAGGGCATCGAAAGTAGCACGTTTGACGATTCATACGGCCAAGACGTTGTAATCAGAAGGAATACTTTGATCAGCTTCATCCCTTGCCTAATCCTATGAAGTGTATGAACAGACCTTGGCCGACTATAGTCAGGAGCAAGATGGAATACGAAAAAAATCAGCTATATTCCGTTTGTTTACACCTTTGCGGTTATCCAGATCTCGGCGCATGGTACTCACCAGACAGCGAAATGATTTCTCGAGGCATTGCAGAGTTAACGAGTGTTGTGTAGGTCAAAGTCCAGAGTTCCTTGAGCCTGCAGGAGGATGTATATTCGCCACTCTATGCTAATCAGGCAGCTAGTAACGTAGATGATTCCCTACAGCATGAAACGAGGATTGATCCGAGGAGGGGAGAACGCGAAACGCGTCGTGCAAAGCGCGTTGCGCCTCCGGAAGAGATTACTAAGCAAGTCGAATATCGATCAACATTTCTGTCCATGCTGGATCTTCAGTCAACCATTTGGCCGGATTAGCCTGCAAGCACCCCTAAGTGTTTTCTACAGGTAGCAGTGGGCAGGCAGTGTGGTGCTGGGATACGCTCCCATTACCACCTCTGAGCTTGTGGAAGGAAAATCCATGAACTGGCACCACTCATGACGTCAGAAACGGACAACGGCGATCTGTGGTGCCCCCATGCTGGTCAAGATCAGGTCGATTCGGTCTTGTGCAGTAGTATCCTGAGAAGGTCATGAAAGATACTTGTTGTGCGCATCCTACTGCGCCATCCAGCGAGCTCGAGCTCCCCCTATACTTCGACCAGTCTCCCCCAGCAGAATTCGATACCGCTCCACGAAGCAAAGATGCCGGGAACCGTGCCTCAAGATCTAAGGCTTCGAGCCATCAGACTGTATAAAGAGGTATGTTCCGATGGTCCCTCCTTCCCCTTGCAACGGTCATTGATCAGCGTTCGTCTCCCTAGCTTCACAGGTTGGGAAGAGACTAGTAAGCTTTCTACTCCCATTAACGAGCTCCGTCGTTCTCGAAAGCTCAAGAACTTGGGCTTGGCGGTTTGTCAGTCCGGATCCTGGATATGAATTCAACAAGAGGTTGCGACGGGTATACGAGAGTAGGTGGTCGCTCTTACTTGTGCGGAGGAACCAGACCTTAATTCAGACCCCTGGGAATTGCAGAAAAAGCAGACATAACGGATCGTAAAGCCATCGAGGAGAATCTAGCTCTTGGAGAACATGTGAAGAAGGGTACGCCCTACGAGATACCGAATTGCGGCATCATGCAATGCTGACCTGATTCAAATCTTGCCGTTTCCCACAGAGGTGCTCGCGATGCTGAGCTTGAAGAAGTTTAGGCATCTACGACGATCCTACTATGGCAACGAACCTCCTAGAGCGTCAACAGCGACATAAGAGTTCACGCCACTCCCTTTCCAGTATCGCCTCATGTGGTTGTCATCCCGTTGTATTCGCCTCTCGATTGTAGCTTTCGCCTGGATTCTTGATATCATTATAATGCGGACATCAAGGCCTCATAAAGTGTACTTAATGTATTTGCCTATTGTGCAAGGGAGGTCTGCCCATCTGGAAGGAACTGACGGAGTTGAAACCGTAGTCTTTTGTCTCTGGTCTACATCTTTAATTCTCATTGAATACTGATTGACGTAATCCCTACAATCGCAATGTACGCCCCTACGTACTATAAACCTTGCTGCATGTTGCTCTGATCAAAGTGAAACGGCGGATATTGAGCAAGAGTCAGAGGCGTAGCTGGAGTCGACGCGCTCGGACTGGCAACGTTTTGATTCTCCGTTTCCATTTCTCGTTCCCGACTTCCAGACCTGGAAGCGATATCGCTGGGTGTACTGCCCTTTCGATATTCCCCCGTACCTTTTCCGCTCAAACCCTTACGACCTGGTCGACCATCGGCATCCGTACCAGGATTATAGGTCCACCAACCACCCTTGCCTGCTTTGTCTGCTGCGTTGTCCGAAGGCCGGTCAACTCGCACAAAACATTTCCTGCGAACACAAACAACTTTAGTTGCTGGTACGTCGTGTAATAGCGATATACACTCACTTCAAACTGAGGTTGTGTCTGATACTGTTCTGCCAACCTGGTTCTCCAAGCTTGAAGTACGGATAACGTTCCGAAATGCGCCTGTATATTTCACTCAACTGCAGCCTTCCTTCTGCGGATCGTTTGATTTCGTGCGTGATCAGTTCATGATAAGTGAAGTTGGGTTTATAATGCTTGACATTCGGGTCGGTCGACGAAATATTCGCTTGATTGGTATAGATGGGCTTCTTCTGTTTGCCCTTTGCCGAACCGGATCGTGAACTAGATGGACCAGCGAGAGCGGAGGGTGCTCGATTGTCTGTCTGTCCATCTGCGTGTAGAAGACCGTCCGGAGCTAGACATTGGAAAGAAAATCAGCTAGAGGTTTCGCCTGGTAGCCGGAATAAATTCACCGCCGTTCTGTTGCACTCCACGTTTACTATTCCCCTTTGTACTTGCTCTCTTCCTCTTCACGGGAGCTGCCGATGGGGCAGGTATGGATGCGCTCGGCACTGCAGGAAGATCTTCGCCCGTTTGGAACTGGCCGACAACGCTGTTCAGGGTCGTGTCGTGTGGCCAACCCATCCCGTAAGGATTTCCCTGCGAGGCACTCCATCCGGTTGCTTGCCAATCCGAATTGCTTACGGTGTCGTCCGGCATGCCTAATTGGGGCGGTATAATCATCCCACTAGACGCCGTCGTGCGTCGTTTTTTCAAGGCCAGGCCTTCATTCCTTGCAGCTATCACGGCATCTTCCAGAGTCGGAAATTGACCATTGCTTTCCAACGGATTGTGCTCCACTAGTCCGGCAGCATGAGCGAGATCGTCCAAAGCCGACCTTCGGGGAGTACCGGTCACAAGCGACACACTTGCCGAGTCTGGGGGCGAATAGTAACCGTTGGATGCATTCTCGGCCTCGGTGGATGCAGTCAACTCGCGATTCAGGGCCACATCTGCGAGTTCGGACAAGTTGCAGGATTTGGTATATCGGTGCTTTGATGCGTTCCCAGCCTTCTTGACCAGTCCGCGGACGGCATAAACGGGTCCTTCAGTGACGGAGCTTTCCCATGTTGCTTGTGGGAACGCTTTCAAGACCAGTGCCGCAACTTGATCCTTCGAAGGCAATGGACAGGAAGACGGAAGATCACGTGCCATTTGGGTATAGAGATCTTCTCGCAGGACTGTGGGCGTCGGCTTGTTCTCATACGGCGGTGGCACGAAAGCATACGATTTGCGCAACCTAGGAAACATCACAGTTGGCTAAATTCAGTCGCAGGTTCGTGGGATAAATCAGAAACGAGGAGACGTACCAAGCAACCAAATCAATCTCTGGCTTTTCGGCATGCGAGCCCTGCGAATCCACCTGAGTTCTAGTGTCGTCATCGACTCCAAGATCCCCATTAACGCCATCGAACCCGTTACCCATGTTCTTTTGACCCTCCCGTTGCTCAAACGCAGCACCGAGACTGAGAGCCATTCGTTCACCGTTCGTATACCCTGCAGGCAAAGGCTCTCCATGTGCCGCAGCAATGGCTGTCATTAATGTTGTTGTTGGCGATAAGGCTCCTGAGTTGCCTTCTACCGACGCTGACGTTATGTCCATAAGATTTGGATCGACCACGATGTCGCTGTTTTCTAAATGTGACCCATGGTCGAAATCAAGTATTCTTGCAGTATCTTTCGTTGGCGATGTCGTGCCGCCCCAGTTCGTAGGCACTGGTGGCAAGCCTGCGAGGTCCGGATCGATTGTCCCGTCATCGTTGTTGGAGACTTGCATTTGCGAATGCAGGGTTTGCTCCGGGTTACTGACTCGCGATGTCGCAAAGTTGTCTATCGGATCGCGTGTGGCAATGTCCGTTGACGGAGAGTCAGGGTTACCGTTGCGCAATCCGAGGTTGCCAAAGGCGGGTGGCATCGGGAGATTGATTCCCTGGGAATCGTTGTGCGTGGCTTCTCCACTACCGTAAGAATTCTGCTTTGGCGACATCGTTCCCGGTGTTGGAAGTGGCTGTGAAGCAAAGTCGGTAAGTAAAGAAGATATGTACCGAGTTCATTGAATTATTGAACTCACCTTGCCGTTCTTTGCATCCTTCGACCGTTCCTTGCTGAACCATTCTCGCACTCTGCGCTGCAGTTCGACTTCCTCGGTTTGACTTCCTCCATCTTCCATATTTTCCATTCGTTTCGCAGCCTGCGCAGCTAGTTCCACAACCTTGTCGTCCGATGGAAAGCGATCTTTTTCGTAAACATCATGCAATTGCTGAAGGGTCTCCGTATCAAAGTCGACCTCGAACAGCAAATCATCCTCGTCCGATAATGCCGCCATTGGATGTCGAATGTCGGCTGGATGAGACGGAGGTGTGTTTGTTGTTGACAAATTCGACCTACTGTGCCGAGAAGGGTCCGGAGTAGCTTCCGATTGCTCTTGAAGCGTTTTTGTAGCGGTCCAATCGGATGATGCACGAGTCGCTATTTGTAGATTATAGTCGATAGATGCAAGGGGTAATGTTGGATTTTGCGGTTGCGATGGAAGTGTTGGGTCCTGTGTCATTGCTTTACAATGAGGTTTAAAACCGAGTCCCGATCATGCGCTTTTTGGTATCTTGTGCGGATTCTTGCTGTAAAAGCCTGTCGTTTCGGACGAGACAATCGTGCAAGAAACGTTTATCAGTTCGAGGCTCCAAAGTATCGATTCCACTGGGGCTATGCACTAACCTCTTTCGATTCCCTACGGTCAAGAAAGCGGAGACAACAAAAACAACACACGCAGTTTAGGTGTAAAGAGTTCCAGGTGTCGAGGCTCTGCCAGACCGGATGTGAAAGGTATGGCAGTTGGCGAATACTAAGCTGTATATTGAGGGCTCACACCGCTGGAAGGGCCCTCGACTAATCGTCTGCTGCAGCCGCAACGATGTGGGCGGAATGTCACCTGAACTTGTTTGATCGTCGTCCTTGAACGCATAGTCTACAAACGAACTCCAAACAGCAACACACGAAAGCGCATTGTAAACAAAACTCGTCGCACGGCGTCATGCATACATTACGTAACCCGGCGGATCTCTCCTGGAAGTCGGTATCCGGTAATACGTGTATTTGTCGGAATTTGCCACTTCGTATCGCTGCAGTTTTTTGCGGACTTCCGTCCCCTTGCCTAAGATATGCCTTTACTCCTCAGTTTGCTCTTCGGGACGCTGGACGTCCAGTAGGGTGCGGTTGCAAATTTTAGAGCATTGGAGTGGTGACGTCCGTCTGGAAACGCAAACGAAATGGCTCGAGCTGATATTCGCCTGCAATCAACGATCACTCGGTATAAGCACTCAAGCTGTACAAACAACGATGCTATGGTGGATATGGCAGATTCGGTGAGATCATCACCCCGATGCTGTTGTGAGATTACAACTGGATTTCCTATTATATGAGCGGTACTTGAGATCTATAGAAGCCTTCTATGTTCTATCACCTTTTCCCCTGGATACTCGACTACATCCTACTTCCCGCCTGGCCTCCTAGCAGCTTTCCAACCCCTTCATAGCACCCAATCATCATGCCACAAGCGGGAGCAACCTTTGCGGTTCTCGGCACTACACCGGCAAATAGTGCTCTCCACCCTTCGGTCTTGACGACGTGGAGCAGAAGTGGAAGGGTGCTTGCTGGATGGTTGAGAGCTTGTGGCGAACATGTAGCCGCTGGTGTGAAGACTTGTCTTCGAGTTTTGAGCACATCGAACGGTGCTGTCAAGATGGATGCCGCTGTTCCGCTGAGCGCTCCCGAGATGAAGGTCATGGTCAACCCGGGGCGCAGTGTTTGGGATTCCGTAAGATATTTTTTCGTGGATTCGAATCCCGCCCAGTAGAGGCCTGATAAAACAGATCCCGGTCAACCTCTTCAGTCCTGAAATCTGAAGCAGCGCCCGGACTTACCTGAGAAAGGCACATCTCGCCACAGTGTCGGTCCTAATCCTCTCCAGAGACTTGTCAGTCCCCTTTGTTTCACCATGTTGGCGATATTTTCTGCTGTATTTTTATATGTCGGTCGCGCTTCCCCTAGTCCCGGAAGCGCCTGCAATCGTGTACGGAACAGCTCCATGGGTGATATCACTGTTGCTGAAATGGTCCGAGCGATACATCCAGCGATGAATGGTGTTGGTGTGAGGTATGGCTGAGATGTCGAGCTGGGTGCGCTGACGGTCAGCGGGGTGGATTGAGGGAATATTGCTGGTGGATTGGAGTTGTTCGTGGACGTGAGAGGTGGTATTGTGGTCGAAGCCATTAGTGATAGCAGATGTTCGTATCCAATCATGTAAATCGCGGCCGAAGGTATTGACATGACTCTGGAATAGACAAAGAGACAAACATGTCAGCGGAGATAAGATGCTGTTTGACTCCCTGTCACTTACAGTGACGTTCCAGTTCCCCTCCACAATCCTTTGTACCCTGTTTCTCTCAGCACAACTCCCACTTCTTGCCAAAACCCATTCTGCTGCACTACCGCCGTTCCACGACCCGTTTCCGCTCCGCGTAACAGGTTCTGAGCTTCATCCAGCGTGATGGTCTCACCCCATATTCCCGCCCATTTCGACGGATGAAGACAACCTTCTGGCGGCGGCGGAGCGTATAGCGTGGCGGCTCCAGCATTCAAGGTCGCTGTTGCTCCAGAGAATGCAGATGGGCCTGATGATAGAGGGGAGAATCGCTGTGCTGTTTGGCTGACGATCGTTGCCGCAGTCGATTCGGCACCAGAAGAGGAGAAACATGTCATTCCGATCGTACTTGTCCGACCTGCTTGAGTCGCTGCTGTGGTTGAGGTGATTGTGGTGCTCTGCGCTCCGGACCGTCCGATCTCTGGGATGATTCCTGTTTGGCAACAGACGATGCTAGGTTGAGGCGTCGCTGCCGAGCTCGGTCGATGCGTTTGTAAGCGAGTCTTCAGAACGTCAAAAGGTGTCACTGATAAGAGAAGCAACATTACAGATCCGTCAGTTAGTTCTATTCAATTGACGAATAGATAACACTCACTCAGGAGACTGGTCATGACTGCTCCAGTAACACTGGCAATTGCCTTTGCACCTAGAGGGCTAGCGAGCGGACGATCTTCACTGTCCGCATCCAACTCCCCTTTGACAGGAATCCTTCCTCCGGCTGAGACTTCCGGCAGCCCATTCGAACTGACTGATCGACTGCCATCCCCTGCTAAGCTGAAAAGATCTTCTTCAACGTCGGGGAGGTCCGGAAATAGTAGATCGGGATGTGGCGAATGCGTCGTCTGTGACTGTTGCGCTAGTCGAGAACTCGCCATGGCGATCGTGGAAGTTGCAGAACTCGTGCCCAAGACTGACTTAGATCAGAGCGAGGTCCTGAGGTGATATAATGACTGAGCACCTCTTGAATTTGGATACCTATCCCTTCGATCGATGGTCAAGTGCTCAAGGAGGTAGGTGGAATATGCAGACATTTTACGAGCCGAAGCAGTGACGCCATGACTGGCCAACACAAAGTAAATAATACCGCGGCCGCGCGGCCGGCGAGGCGGCCAAGTGCGCCTGATCTAAAATTCGGAAACTAGCTTACTTAGTGTATCGACTATCGAGCGACCAGTGGCGAACTGTTATCTAATCAGTCGGATTGACTGAAGCAGAAGCGGCTTTGATGAAGCATCGTTGCGTCACTTGGCAGCTCACTTGGCTCTCCGACGACTGACGGCTGAAAGTTGGCTAGAATCGTATTGCACAATGGCCAGCTTGCTTGAGGGTGGCGAACGGGCTCCAGCGACATAGCAAGTCACTCATGTAGGAGAAGATAGCAGAAATCACAAAGGCCAAGAGACAAGAAGATGGCATTCCGGAATGTGCGGGAAGAAGGCAGAAATAGGAGCGTGGCAGGGACTTAGGTTTCTGACGGCCTTTGTGGTCAGTGCTCATTGTCCGCTCGGAGAACCGCTTGTTGTCCCGTCTGAGGCTACAATCTGGGAGTAACAGTGAGGTAGCTCTTACCAAGCCGCCGATTCCCAAGCCAGATCTCCGGTAACCCCGCGAAGACCCCGAGATAGTGCTACATACAAAGTTACAAGACCGAGATGGATACAACGTTGCCATGAATCGCAATCAGCGCGAAGGCGAAGGCTACTAGACATATTATAATTCCCCTTCTTTGAAAGGCTAGGAGCGCACAAGCCATATTCCTACCAATGCAACGACGGCGCCTATACAGGCGACTTTCGTCCACCCCCAACGACCCATACCCTTGCGTCCGAGAATTGCTTGAGGCTGTATTAGCGCCCGGAAAGCGCGGAAAGGATAGACCAAGGCTTTGGCCACATCCCACCCTACTCGCAACCCTTTGGTCACCCCGGAAGCGCTGCGATGCCCAGAGCCGCGGGGCAAGCATCCATCGTCGAAGAAACCAGATTTTTCCCGATCTTTCGTTTCTTCCGAATGCACTGGTGTCTTTATGGGCTTGTCGCTACCCTTTTCGATCGATTTCGCCATTCTCTCCTCGGTGGCATCCCGGCGCTGGGCAGCGCGGCGACTGAGGCCAGCTTCCCAATCTCGTGAATGGCGAGTCTTCGCAAGCGTCGGTACTGGTCGGAGTTCCGTATGTGAGGACTCCAAAGGGCGTTGCGAGATGAGTGTGGCGGATTGCGCATCGAGGGAGACGTTGTTGCTTGGCGATCCGCTACGAGTACCTAGGACGGTGCTGACGAACCCGCTTCTTTGCAGATTGAGCGATCTCCAATGCAGGAATGATCGAACACCGGATTTGCGCAACTGTCGATGAGCCGCGGTAGCTGCAGGTCCACCGGTTCCGAGTGTCAGAAGCAAATTCAGTAGATGCTGGGTGCCAAAGTCACTCCTGGGTTGCCGTGTGTGTTGCAAGTCCGAGCTTCGAACATCTGGCACGAAGAAGTCGATCCCACACGCAAGCGCGAGTAGAGAGCTCAGGTCCTCGGGATGACATATAGTCGGTACCATGGAGACCAATTCCTCCATTTGCGCTCGTTCTATTTTGATTTGTTGGTCAATATACGGCACTATGACAGAGCGAATTGTCGACTGACCTTCACCCAGCAAATGTCGGCCATCACCCGTCAGAACCGCAAGCTCACACCATTCCGCCTCCTTTCCGCCTGATTGCGCTGCGGCATCACTGCGGCTTCCCGATCGACCCCATACCCACGAGTCGATGAGGCCGTACATATCGCTGGATCCCATGCTTTCGTCGGTTTCCTCATCTGTCATTGGAGGACGGAGAAGCGAGTCAAGGCGGGTGTAGGTGTGTTTGATATGAGAGAGCGCCTAGCGAAACGAAGGTATATTGATGAATGTTCAGCCTTTCCGCTCAAGCGAGACCAACAACGCTGCTCCAGATGTTACTTACCCGTTCCAGGTTCCCTTGTTGACCTTTTCCAAAGACCTTGATCTTTGCGACGAGGCGCTTTCCATCGGACCCCTCTAATCGTCCGCTCTCCCCCGATCCGCCGTTGACCGCATATACTCCGACCGTATAGTACGCTTCCTTTGCCAAAGGCTGAACATTGGAACGAGTGTTCGTCCTTTCCGTCCTTTCGCCTGCAGTATTGCGTCGAGGTAGTATAGGTGGTCTACCGGAAGCTCCAGAGTCGGGAGAGACCGGCGAGGCAAGCTTGTAGACCTCGAATCGAGTGTCTTGCATGATTTCTCGGAAGAAGATATTGGTAGTTCGGTTTGTACCACACAATACGATACTGAGAACGCACGAAGTCTTCCCTTTGTCTGCCGGATCCGATTGTACGGTCGTATTTGTCGCAGTCGGAGCACTGGGGACCGCATCTGAATTGAGATCAGTATCTTCCGTCCTTTCCGGTGCATTCGGAGCATCCTGACTGGCGGTGGACGATGAGACCAATGAAACCCCCGACAGCTCTAAAACAGGCAAGACCAGTTCGAACAGATCGCCTTGATATCTCTGCCTTTCCAGAGACTCGTGTACGGCCCAATGAGATCGAGAATGGATATCCATTGACGTGGTGTCGCTCTGGAACGATCCCGAATGTCCTTCTGTCGGAATCCCTTCAGCTGGTTGTGGGTTGTTGTGTGGTGATCTTCGCATGATTTGCGAAATGGTGGCGGTGTTTCTCCTGCTGATTGCATAGGGAGGCGGAGGCCGAGATGATGCCGCAACCCTACTCGGATCCCCAATTGTTGATGATAGTCCGACATGTTGATGACCTTGCATAGCTCGCGATGTGCCTACGCCAGTCCTTCGATCACGAACAGGAACAGGTGAACCACCTCGACTTTCGGCAGACGACTCGTTCATCGACCAAGAAGTGCTGCTGTCGGTATCCAATTCGAGATCCATGGATAGTGACATTGACGCGGGTACGGAAGACAACGATACCGGAGATGCTGGAGTCGAGAGGGTGAGCGATATGGAACTCGCCGAGGTGGATGGCGAGTTTGAGCGGGACGGATTATTGGTCAAGCCGTACGGTACGGTGGGCGAAGCGGCAGGCATCGAGGAATCCGGCCTGGTCGATGTCTCTTGCTCTCTACCGGCAGTCACGGCGACTTTTCCCTGCGTATCGAGCTCTCCCGACATCATCATCGCCACCCGTAAAGCTGCCTCCAATCTCCGGCTGTTCTCCGGTTCGCCGGCATCAGCCACGTTCGCATACCCCTCTTCGCCTTGCGGAGATGCCATGTCCAAAGTAGACGAGTTGATGCTCTGGACACCGAATGTTGGGTCTTGCGCCGAATGCTGAGGCGGAGGAAGGTTTGTATCTCCACGGAATGGCAGGGGCGTCGTGAGGCTGTCAGGTAAATGTGATGGCGTCATCATGCAAAGTACGAGACCGCGTAAGTGTCGTTGAGCGGTGTCCCGGGGATTGTCTGCGTTTACCGTCTGCGAGTATGCGGCTGTAATATGAGGGAGGTAATCACACGATACGTGGACTACTCAAGAGGATAGCAAACGAACTGCTAGAGACCAAATGATCATCATCTTCCGACGCAGATAGGCTGTCATACTTTTCCCCGCGCGAAGGGTGGGGAAACCGTTGACTCGTCACGCAAAGATAACGTGACCTCCACCTCCCTTAGCAATTGAATAACAAATATCCCACCCACTCTAAAAAGGCTATAAACTTTCATCAGCTATCCCGCGTGGATCATCATCACCCTGCCACCATGTCCATATTGCATTGAGAGATCGGTTGACGGTGCCATGCCAGCGGCCCGGTTCCTTGGACTGTCGTCTCATGTTTTTCTCCACAAGGGCGTGTGAGATACAAAAACGCCACTGTCATCAGCGAACTTTATGATGATGCTGCCATGCAATCGCTAGTACCGCGTTGTATACAGCATCGCCAAAACAGATCGCGGGGGTAATTTGAACCAATTCATCATACAAGGTGTCGAACCAGCACATCTATATAATCTCCGTCGTCCCGGGCTACATCTTTTTCGCGTTATGTCTGACCCTTTAGGCGCCTGCTCGTTGCCTCAAGGTGCACCCTACAATGCTCTGTCACGTCCGTCAACTTGTCCACCAACGCTGGCAAACTAGCAGGCGTCAACGTCAAAGGGATCGGTGACACCGAGTCAAGCCGTGAGACCTCTTGGGGTGACGTCGAAAAGGCCGGAATTTGGAAGTCTGGACGTATGGGTGAAAGGGACGATGACTTGCCCTCGACTGAGGGCGAATGCCCACGTCCCAGGACGGCTAGCATCTTGCGAGAATCGGACCGAGTTATCGTTAGGTCATCCCCTTGTGACTTGCTGCGCGTGGTAGAGCGGTCGTCCCGCTGCAAAACGTTGGGACCAGAAGAGGACAACCCACCAGAAGTGGACCTGGGCGGTGGAGCGTCCCAGTCGCTCACACTGGAAGTTTGACTGTCATCGTCTGGCGTTGCGGTTGAAAGTGAAGGCGTTCCGTCGTCGTGTTTCGGCGAATCCCTACGGCCTTTCGCAGAGACCTCGATACCGAGATTCCCCGAAGTAAATGGGACCTTTTGCGAGCTTCGGCGGAAGATGGAGCCCAGCGAGGGCCTTGGTTGTTGTTTCGAAGGCGCGACTTGTTGACCATCGTTGTGTCCGATTCTCTGTGACCCTCCAGAAACTCTCCAAAAGTCCCTTATAGCACCTAGAGTCGATTTGCTGGATCTTCGTTGTGCGGCAGGCGGTCTCGTCTGGCTGGTTGCCGAGCCCACCCCGAGGGAAAGAAGACTAGCGTTGGCGGTCGCCCTAGATCGCGGCAGGCCATCCAGCGGAACAGCAACATTCGGCTTCCTCATTTCCAAAGGGACCTGCATTTCAGTCTCGATTGTTGGAAGGGCTATTGTCCTGGTTTGAACGCTGGAGTCGATGATGGTCTCAAGAGCACGAGCTTGCGGTTTGTCCAAGATCACGCGCAACTGCTCCAACTGAGCGGAAGAAAAGTCGGTCCGTCCGGTCGAGGCCCTCCATAAACTACCGACACGAGCGTGGCCGGGAGACACAGTCCTCGTTGGCGGCATCTCAAAGTCATTTGGTCCGGATATCCAAGGGGTAACACCGATAGCGCTGGACGCGGAAGAAATGACATCGTCATTTGCCAGACGCGAGAGGTGGCTAGGCGGCAACACCTTGTCGGCTGCCAGAGTTATTCGCCTTTCCCGGCGAGAGTCGATGCTATGGTCAGCACCAAGCATGCCACCCGAAAAGTTGCCATCAAGACTACCCGTCTCTCCCAACTGGACCAGAAGATCGGCCAAGGACCACCATTGTGCATACTCTTCTTCCGGTGATGTCTCGGCGATGCCGAGTCGCTCTTGTTTTGCTTGCAAGATCGTTCGCTGAGCCATCAATGCCTTGAGATCTGGGGAGAGCAGAAGTAGTCCACATCAGTGAGGAGCAGTGACACACTAAACAGTATGCACATACCTTGAATGCCTGAAGCAAACTGCTTCATTGCTCCAATTTCTTCTCGCAAGCCTTTTTGCGCACTTACGACTCGGCTCGGTATTTTCAAATCTCCCAGAGAATTTCGCCTTTGATTTACTGGTGGTTTACCCGCCGCGGTGTTGTCACCGGTAACTTCAGCGATACTGCCACCAATCCTCGACGCTGATGGCGAGTCGTTCTGACTAAGACTTCTCATAGCCGCAATTGCCACCTGCGATACTGAGGGTGTCGATTGGTGATTAGGCATGTGAAGTGTTCTTGCAGCGGAAAGTAAAGCTGGTTTGGGTGGCGTCGAAGTACCTATACCGGATGTTCGAAAGTCGGATGAAGTCTCGGATGGCGACATTCGTGCATCGAGTTCGCGAGTGGTCGATAGATGCTGTGGTGAGTTCACCGACGGGACTGCATGGGCCCTGGCCTCTCGGGAACCATCAGCAATTGTCGTTAGAATGCTTGGGGACAAATCCTTCGTTTCGTTCACGGGAGGAAAAGCAACGGGACTTGACGTGTGCCCACTCACTGCTCGCCATCCATCGCTGATCTTCCTGCTATGACGGCGGCTAATGCTCCCAATTCTCCGCAAAGTGAGCCTTGCTTTGCCGGGGCTCCCTTGTGTCGGTAACTCCGCCTGTGCTGCCGATGTTGGAGGATGACGGCGAGAAGGCCCAGAGGGTACAGACATGATTTGGGAGGAGCGGCTATTCGCGTCCTTGCTCCCAAAACGAAAGTTGGTCAAAACAGCCTCTTCGGACTTTACTCCGAGCGGGCCTGACTCTTCATGCCCTGCAAGTCCCACATCGGCCGAAGTAGTTGATTCAAGAATCGATTGATTTGTTCTCGTAGAACTGCTATGACTCGCCGTTCGACTGGGATTCTGGGATGATTGCAAGTCGGAGAGCAGCTGCAATAACGGTTGCGAGGTGATACTTGATGTTGAGCTTTGGCCGACCACAGAAGAGTCCTGCCTGTCGATGCCAATACCAAGCACCGCTTGATGCCTCGGGCGACGTTCGGAAGTCTTGCGTAAAGTTCTGTTTGCCTTCGGAGTTTCCTGTTCGTCTTGATTGGATATTGAGGTCACGACACCGGATTTAGAAGAATGGTAATTCGCTCGAGTATCCCTCGTCCTGGAATGAGAGTCAGCGGACGAATCCGAGACCTGCCGCTGTTGCGCAGATTGCTCCTCCGATGAGCCAAAGATGTTGTACGCAGATCCCGCCGCCGGAGACGGAAGATGAAACCCATATCCACCAGCGTGCGAGGCAAGCGAGGTGATGGACGGGCTGGGCGAGGAGAATGACGAAGATGGATTCATTCCAGGAGGTGACGTTGGCGAGATCGCTCTGCCTTCCATCATGATATCGGACGTTGATTCGGCTATGTTGCGGAAGGGAAGTGAGGAGCCAGACTCGGAAGAGACCACTCCACTGATACTGCGGGGATGCGGTTGAGTTTCGGTACTGTCCCTCGATTGACTGCTGGTCCGCGTCGGTAGTCCCTGCACAGGCTCGTCTCTCCCTCGACTGGATCGGCGAAATGATTTAGCACCGGGATGAGCAGTGGGACCACGGTCATCGAACGAAAGCCGGGGTAGGCCCGCAGTCGCTCTGTCTAACAGAGGCCTGGCATTGACATGGCTTGACGTGCGGAAAGCTGAAGAGGGAACTGCAGGCGGAGGCATATCGGGACGCGTCTTTGATTGACCGGGGTTTGCGATAGCTGAAGGAGCGGTCGACAAGCTGCTCGATATTCGTCTATGGATACTCGCTATTCGCTTTCCAAAACTCCCTTCCTTGACCTCTTCATTCGATAGTCCGCCTAACCGCATCTTTCGAGAAGAGGCTCTCGAGTCCAGACTGACCCGACTGATGTTGGCGTCATCAGGACTATTCCGGATTGCATCGGGATAGATTTTGCTCGACTGCTCGCTCGTTGTAGTCCTAGTACGCTGCGGATGTCGATCAACATTCAAGCTCGAACTAGACGCCTGCGATGGGAATCGAAAACTGCGTTCCCGATCGTGACGAAATGATTGCGCCGTTGACTGTGATGAGATCGAGGAAATGGAACGTTGATGCGCTGCTACGTTATCTGCAGCACGGCTAGTGGTCTTGTCAGATATCAAGGAGGACATGTCTTGTACCGGCGAGGGCTGCGACAAGTATATCGTGCGGCTGATATCGGTGTTTTCCTTTTCAGAGTGCGATGTTGATTCCATATGCGATGATATGAAACCCGCAAGAGGAGCAGTCTTCGTTCCTGTTCCTCGTAGGCTTGTGGAGTTCTCAGTCCAGTCCAGGGGATCATAATCAAAGTCATCATCCCATGACTCCACAACCCGTGGCCGAATCCCTGCATCGGCGGTTTTGCGTTCACTGGAAGAATACTCTTCGGCATGCCGCTCGACGTCCGGAAGCCTGGAATGTGTGCTCGGGGTAGTATGGGATGATGTTGTCGAAGCGGTGGGAAGAGATAGAGGATTGAAGTCAAAGTCGTCGTCCCAGTTCTCGCTCGGCGTGGGAAGGCCTGTACACAAAATGTCAGTGATTGATCTCGAAAACGGACAACAGTCACGCGAACGACAAATCAAGATCGTCGACATACCTGATCTGGTAGATGTCATTCTTTTGAACAACCCGAGTGTCCAACCTCTTGGGATACACCACAAATTTCTTGATGCGAATTACGAAAGCCGAGAGATGCTCTCCAGACCCCGACGACCAGTAGCAGTCGTTGTCGTCAAGATGTCGAACGTGATGATGGACCGAAACCTGATGTAGTTCTGTAGCTGTCAAAGGCGTATATCGAAATGCAACGCGATGTGATTCAGCCCATGACCAAATTAGTCGATCGATGCTACGGCGCATCAGCCATCATATATGGTTATGCAACTGCTATACGGACAATGAGGAGATGGGGAACATGAAACACGAGCTGGCGGAGCTCTCGATCGCTCGTTCTTCGGTTGAGGCATCTTCTACCCTTTCACGCGATTTGCCGTGGCATACCACTTGTCTTGTTACGAAAGACGTTTATACCATAAAACTGCAGCTGAGATACCATTCTTTAAGTTATAGCGTCTCATTTCAGTCCCATTTGATTTATACAACAAGTGCCCTCTTGATCACATTTGTCATACTAGTACTCGACGCGACGTGCCACTAGACTCCGCTGATGACATATGTTTCCAACTCCCTCACGCTCCACCTCGGCAGTCCCTAAAGTCCCCTAGACCACAAGATCGTATAAATTCGCCGTTGTCTGAATTGGGCATCACACCTTGCAATTGGTAAATTTCCCAACTGCGTTTGCTGTTGCTGTCTACATGAATTCCTTCAGTTTCAGCAATCGTTGGCCAGCGGCGTTCAGCGTGTCCAAATCCTTGCACTATGGCGGAAGGTTAGACATCGTGTGCAAGGAGGGTGAGAGTGTACAGAAGCTTCGACTTACGAAAGCGAATCGTGCAAACTTTTCGCCAATGTGTACGTGTTCCTGGCAGTAGAACTGGTAGAGAGCAATGGCAAAGATGTAGCTTCAGCATTCGACCGGGATTGCTTCGATCGACAAGAGCCTTCGTACCTCAGACGGAGGAATCGCCACCACCTTCAACTCCTGCGCCATGAACCAACATTTCCTGTAGGAAAGCAATTCGGGTCCATCAGCGCTGTATCATACTCCGCCTGGCGATCCTTCGGCAACTCACTCAAAGTCGGCACCTCGGCCACTGACAACCGCTGGGAAGTCGTATGTTTTCGGGACCTTGATCTTCTCGATATTCACCAACACAAAGTAACTTCCTTCCGGCACGGTGTAGCTCAAACCCAACTCGTCAAAGTATTTGGTGAGCGTGTCCCTTCGTTCGGTGTACGCCTGGATCTGATCGGGGAAGAAGTTGTGTTCGGTGGCCCTTTCGAGACCAGCTGCGACGGCTTCTTGAAGCGGGGAGTTGGTGCAGAATATGATTCGGGTCGAGGCTTGGAGTGTTGCGAGGGTGAGCTCGGGCGGACCGATTAGCCATCCTGAATGACCGCGTAGCCGACGTTAGTGATGTCGCTCTTCTATCAGAAGCATTGATTACTGACCGACACGCCAACCTGTAGCCGCAAAGGACTTTCCTGCAGAGCCGACCGTGAGAGTTCGATCCCACATTCCTGGAAGCGCAGCGATTCGAACATGTTCCTTTCCATCGTAAGTGAGGCAGTCGTACTGTACGGAGCGAAGCATCAGCTTCAACTGCAACGACATCGGAGGAACCGTACTACATACCACCTCATCTGCCAGAACTAGGACGTTGTGCTTGGTGCAGATATCCGCCAACCCTTGCAATTCCTCTCTCGTAAAGCATTTTCCAGACGGATTGTGCGGTGTGTTGACGATGACGACCTTTGTCCTATCCGTGAACGCCCTCTCGAACTCCTCCAGATCGAGCTTCCAATCCGAACCCTGAGTTTTGCCTTCCGTGGTTTGCGGCGGATGAAGGGGGACGTAGACTGGCTTGCCGCCGTTGAAGATGATGCTGGCTAGGTATTGGTCGAAGAACGGTTCAATGCAGATGACTTCGTCGCCCTGTTCGAGGAATGCCAATAGAGCGGCAAACATTCCTTCATTCGCACCAGCGGTCACGACGATCTCCTCCGGTTTCAATTCACGACCTTCTTCCACTAGATTTTGGAATTGCGGCGAGTAGTGTTTGGAGATGGCATTGAGAAGTCGAGGTCGACCTCGAGGATGAGAGTAATGGTTGCTCATGACGTCGTCGTTCATCGCCTGCTGGCTGGCGTCTCTAACCCACTGAGGAGGTTTCCAGTTCATGAACCCTTGTCCCAGGTTGATCGCATCAGGAGGCATGTTGGCAGGCGTAAAGATGGACCAGACGTCGAGCTTGTCGGCGTTTCCAGCAACGAGCTTGGAGCTCTGCTTGATGTTCGCTTTTCCCAATCCCGTCGTTTTCGCTGCGGATTTGGTGATAGACGCGAGTCCATTCGAGGCGGCGGGAGGGGCACTGGTAGACGCCTCTACGGATGTCGTGGTAGTGCCATTGGGCTGAGTAGTCTGCCTGTTGGCAAAGCTGGAGACGGGTGCGGTCATCGTAAATTGACGAGTGCGGCGAAGGTGAAGAATCGATTGACGAATACCGGTGTGAAAACGTGCTGTTAGATGGAGTGACATGCACCAAAGATGATCAAGCCTGATTCGCTTAGAAACAGGAGACTTCCAACATACACTTGATGCACTGGATGATTCGAACGCGATGCTTCGTACAACCACTTGGACGTTGGTACGGTTCATCGGAATCGATCCAGCGACCAGTCTCATTGGCCGTGCCCGAAATTTGGTCGGATAATCCCCTGCCCCTGAAAGCCTCGATTGCGCGATATGTTACCTCCACCTCTCAGGTTTCGTGCTCGTTTCCTCGTTTCCTCGTCTGTGCTCGTGAGCGCCAACGCGAAATGAAGGCAAACCCGACCTGCATAGGTGCGTCCCCAACGCTCTCTCGCCCGAAAGGTAGAACACGCGGTCCGGTCCGGCCGCTCCGATAAAAGCGATAAAAGATCACGTTTACGCCGAGAGCATTTGGCTATGAAGCAATTTGGATACAGCCTCAGTTAGGCCCCCGGACACACCATACAAAGGGTCGTGTCGGAATTCAGAGAATTCCTAGGAAAGAAGTTAGAAAAATAGTACTATAATCACCATACCACTCAATCCGGCCGCCGAAAAAAGTCCAAAAGCGGTTAGGGATGGGCGATTTGTGTAAAGAACGTTTCAAATTTACGTAAATGTAAAATCGCCCTGTAATTTACGCATATTTTCCATATTTTCGATTTAAAAAGCGTTTACTGTCGCAAGGCCAAAACACCTGGAAATCCTTACGTAACCGTCTGAGAACAGAAGGTGTTAATATGCCTGGC
Organism: Naganishia antarctica; assembly: GCA_025758675.1. Taxonomy (NCBI): domain Eukaryota; kingdom Fungi; phylum Basidiomycota; class Tremellomycetes; order Filobasidiales; family Filobasidiaceae; genus Naganishia; species Naganishia antarctica. The sequence continues at coordinate 2,987 of JANGFJ010000158.1, read as the reverse complement.
TCGAGCTCGCTCCAGCGAAGGCAAGGTAGTTGGCAAGGTATGAATCTTCTGACTTCTAACCTGTCGACTTTGACCTTATGGGTGCCTTGCAGCCTGAAATATCAGAAAATAGGAGCTCATCAGAGTAAAAATCGGAATGGAAAATTGCTTTCAAATTTGAATTTACGTATTTTACCCTGCTTGTACGTAAATTATGTAAAATACGGAAAAGTGTAAACCCCAACCCTAAAAGCGGTAGGAACGTTCGGCCTCCGGGCAAACAAGCCCCGACCGCCGGAGCGAAAAAGTCCCACTGTGAAAAGTAAAGGAAATAAATAAATTGTTTGGGCCTAAAATCCCCCTTGTATAAGGTTATTTAAAGTGTACCCTTATACGCCGTATTTCAAATCGTTTCCGGCCCATTGTTTCAACGGCTTTCGAGACTGACTTGATTGCCAGCAGAGCGAAGACATTATATCGCGGGACACTCGCGGGACTCGTCTGAGCGCTCATCCCATCTTGAGGCGGATGCAATACTAACAGGTGATCGAGAATGCTCAACTGTTTGCTGCACGCTGCTGCATTGCTCCGGTATCCGGATCGTCGACAATGCAACAGCACAACTGGTCAGTCGTTCATCGGAACAAGCTCACACGAAGGTGTCGTTAATCGCCATCACTTGCGTAAGTCCCCGTCCGGTTCCACCGACCTCGTGCCATCTCCATGCCATACCCGCGTCGGCCTAAACGATATCAGCCTACCAGCAACCCCGGACTGTTCAGCACTGGAACCGGGGCAAAATGCGTAATCGTAGCCATGCTGCCGCTTTGTAAGAGGGAGGGGGAAGGGGTGCAGATGGGATGAAGGTGGAAGGTGGGTGTTTGGGTCCGGATAGGGATTGACATCAGTTTCCCCTAGAGGGGAGAGACTATCCCAATTTTTTTTCTGGATGAACAAAACTGCATCAAGGCTTGCGATACATGCGGCACGGAGTTGAAGAGAAGATGGTGACAAGAGGGAAATGCTTAGTTTGGGCGAAAAAGAGACGAAACCCGTATATACGCATACAAAGGGTGAAATGACGGGTCCAAGCCGATCATTCCTCCGAACATCTCATAGGTGCCAATGGAGATATAGACGTCGTTTCACATGTTCGTGCTTGACACAAATGAATAGCACAAATGAACAGCCCCTTGCTGACTGCGATAATCCATTGAACAGGATGTGTCGCCCATTCAATTACGCCGCTGTCATGTCACTCATGTGTGTCCTTTGATTCCGTTGAAAGGGCGACGCGTTTCCCGCTTGGTGTACGTCTCCATGACAGGCAACGCCAAGTTATCGTCATTGTCAACTGACCATGTACACAGAGGCACATCATGAAGTCATCGCAATAGATTTACACCTATCATGAAAGAATCAGAAGTATCAATGGATAAAGCCTGCTCGTCATAGAAAAACCACTCACATCTACTGACGTCTCTTGCTCGTCCACGAATTCGGGTTCGACACCTCCCTTGGAAGTATCGAACGCAACGAAGCTTTTATTTGCATCAAAGGCTACTCTACCCGCCGGTGCTAGCACATTGAGAACCTCAACCGCTTGCAAACCCTTTGGCCGAAGCAATCGCACAGGTGGGTTGAAAATCGGCAACCACGGTTCAGAATCCCAGGGCTGTACTATCGCAACGATCACTTTCTCTCCTTCCCAATCGAATTCGATAAATATTTGCAGCTTTCCGTACGTTGGCTTGGATTCGAACAGGGCGTCTTTTCGCCGCGTATGGGCTCTTCGATCTACCATCTGCGCGAACTAAGACCTCCCCAATTGTGATGTAAGCTACGAAACATGTTCGCGCATTCAACAATCATGCATCCATGGAAAGGGCCTACCTTCACCCAGCTGCAATCATGATGCCTCCCTGCTCTCCCCCCAAGTCCGCATCGATATCGATGGCCACTAAAGTCCGCGTGACAGTGGAGGCTGTTCCATCCCTTTAGATCGAGTTTTCCCACCTCCGTTGCCGTTACTGTTCTAAGAGTTCCGGCTCGCAAATCTCTGTCACTGTAATAAAACGTCGTGAGGTAACGGGCAATGATGAAATGATACTTCTGCCACACGACCTTGCCCTCTAGCGATCCACTCATGTGACACGAGTACTTGGTGGAGGAAGCATCGACTTCATCTCTGCGCATCGCCGGCCCGTTTTCGATGAAACCCAAGATAGCAGACGGGTCGGGCAAGCTGGAGATTAAGCGATCTACCTAAGCATACTGAAAGTCAGAACACAACCAAGCGTTTCACGGACCTTGTTAATCACCTGCTCACGAGCAATGACCTGATTGCTGAGCGCGACTATGGAGGCCGTTCGGTGCTTCTGAGCCTTTCGCTTGATCCAGCCGCAGTATCTCTCCATAGAGAAACACCAATAATTGCGCAGGGTGTAGAGAGACAGCTACTATCTAGTTACCGGCTCCGGATGCAGTTGTACTCTAGTGTACGGCTACCTATTCATCTGCTGCCTGGTTCACTATAGCTGCCTCTCTCCACTGACACGTAGCGCAGTACATTGTCGCATAGTACATTGTACCATAGTACATTGTACCATAGTACATTGTACCATAGTACATTGTACCACAGTGCATTGCACCATATTACACTGTATCACAGTACATTGTACCATAGTACATTGTAACACGGTACATTGTACCGTGAGCTTTGTCCTTTGGAAAGCTCTTGTCTATGGCTTCCAGCCAACCAGTAGCTATATATAGGAGACCATTCTCGATCCAGTTGTAGCTAGACATGACTTTTATTCACCCTTTGATTTACCTTCAATTTCGAGGCTACCTTGAGTGCAAGACTTTCTCAGGATTAGCTACCCTTCGTCTTCCACTTCGGTACATAACAAGGACCGTCTTACGTAATAAGTGTACATCGTTAGTGCTAGTTCCCTATACAACGGCAGTGCTGTCTTGCGCTGCAGGATAGATCATTTGCCCGCGAC
>JANGFJ010000157.1:2578-15149 GCA_025758675.1 Naganishia antarctica | reverse complement strand
GGCGCGTTAGAGACGAATGCATCTTTATATTGTTCAGCTCTTGGGGGCGCAAGAGGCTGTAAAGGGGGTGGGTTTGCCGGAGCCGCAAGCAATCGAACAGCTGGCGTAGTTCTGAGGACTGAGATGGCTCGATGAGCGGTGATGTTCCTGCAGCTTGAGCGTCCATGTGTACGGCTTGCAATTCGTCGTTGACTGTTTGCCTGTGTCTCTGATCCTTTCAAGGTGATAGAACCCGCGAAGAACGTGCCGAATGTGATTATAGGCGTATCGGTGGTTTTTGTAACAGGGCTGATCTAGCCAGATGCTTAGCCCCAGCCGCCGGCCTGCGCTCACTTATCTCTGGCCTCGCCCACCTGTTCCGCGTCGTCGACGCAGACGCTTATTTAAAAGATGGAGAAGAATGAATAGCGACTGGAACTGACTTGGAACTGGAAGTGGAAACTGTTGTATCATAGCCATTTGGGGCGCGGAATGCCGTCCTGTCTCTATCTTCCGGGGCGATTTCAATCTGATGGAACCCCTTGTTGGCGTCGAATGTTGAGAAGTATGATTTACCCGCGAACTGAGATAAAACGTCATCGATTCTGGGAATTGGGTATTGATCAGCTTTGCTGACCTCGTTGACTTTTCGATAGTCTATGGAAAAGCGATCCTTCCCTTACTGACGAACAAAAATAGCCGGAGATGCCCATGGGGAGTCAGACTCCTCAACAACATCCTCTGCAATTAGCTCAGCCAGAGTTTCATCGATGACTTTCCTACCTTCGGGAGATGCGCGGTAAGGAGCTTGAGAAATCGGTGGCGCCGTTCCCGTGTCGATAGTCATTGTGGCTAGGTCGGTTCTGCCTAGATTTATAGATCCATAAGAAAAGGCACTTCGGTTTTCTCTGATAGTTTGTTTCAAAGCCTTTTGTTCGGAGTCTTTGAGCTCCATATTGATGTCGAATTTTTGTAATGCTTCTTCGAAAGCTTCTCTGTCTTCGGAAGTTTCCTTTCGAAAAATGTTTGATGGGATGCTCTTTTCGCAGAGGGTTTGAACAGGACTTAAGGTTGCGAGCAGAGCATGAGCGGGAAGTTTGAGCACGGCTTTCCCGACGTTCATGACATGAGCGTAAGGGTTGACTGCTCAGTGGTACCTATGCGGCGCGAGACTTGAATGTCGTCAGCGACCACAGCAGGTTCAAGAAGGTATTACTGAGAGTCTGACGGTTCCTACAGTGCAATGGGTACGCGAGCTTGAAACCCGGGTTTGATGATGAAAACATGCCGTAGCCTTGCACTAGATCGATCAGGAAATCGAATGTTGTTCGGTTTGGTACTTGTGATGAGCACTATTCCAGGTGAGGTTTTGAACGAGCAAGTGCCATCGCTAAGATTGGTAGCGGCACCTTAGCCATGGCACTTGCTCGTATGATCTGGGTGGCAAGGGAAGTGACTACGTGGAAAGGATCCAACAATGCAACTGTTGCCTTTGTCTTGGTTCTCGAAGTAAATGTTGGCATCAACCCATCCATGGGTTTAATTGTTTCCTACAACTTTCAGCATAATGTTAGAGGCTGCATTAACCTTGATGTTTGGGAAGTGTTTCTTGAGGTAGAAAGAGTTGATGAGTGATATGGCGGAACCAGTGTCGATGCACACTTGATGCTTGGTTCCGTCCTCGTTGCCTATTCTAGCTAAGGCAAAGTTGGGTACCTTGTCCGAATGCCTCTTCTGAAGATGTTCCTGTGTTGAGGAAGTGTTGTTGCACAAGCTTTCGTATAAAGCCTCATATCCTTCATTATCCTGCCATCCGTGTTCGGAGTGTCCCCAGGGCCATGCTCTTCCGCTTCTGTTCGTACCTAATTCATGTGAACCTCCTTTCGATAGTTCTGATAGCCTGAAGATCTTTTTGTCTTCCGTCCGTCGAGGCCATTTAGATCGAGTGCGAAGAATTTAGGCAAGTCAGAAGTTTTGACCTTGGTGGATAAAGTAGACTGGGTGACAGTAGCGAAGGTTTGAGGCGGAGAATAAGACTAAGGGAAACTGGGTTGTTTTGTGACGGTTGATCGTTTCAAGGTTGGCATGACATTTTTGAGTCCAGGAGGAGGGAGAACAGGAGAGGCAGAGGCAGGTGGTGCAAACTAGCTTATCACGTAAGACGATACTTGAATGCTTAACGGTGGAAGACGGAAGGGTAGCTAATCCCGAGAAAGTCTTGCACTCAAGGTAGCTTCGTGATTAAAGGTGAATCAAAGGGTGAATCAATAGTCATGTAGCTACTTCATTATACAAGTGAAAGAGCTTCTATATATACGTATTTAATAAGAGCTGCACGCTTGGAGGCATCCTACTGAGGAAGTACTTGCTGAGGAAGTCGTCCTGCTGAGGGAGTGTTCCCGATGGGGAAGTACTTCTTGATGAGGAAGTCTCTGGCGTCAGTCAGGCAAGTAGCGTAATTGAAGAGGACAAGATGTCATCATCGACTACATGCTAACAAGACTAAGCTGGTATCTCTACACAGTCAATGGTCGACCTGCCTTGAAGGTCGAGGTCGTTTAATGCTCCCATACGGCTCGGGGCCAAGATAGCTTCTGGTCACGCCGTTTCTAAGTTTTAATTCCATCTACTGCCGCTGATCTCATCCAAATACAGCATGTGTCACGTTTGGTTCTGGACAAAGCGAATCATGACCTTGGCGTCGAAATTGAAGAATCGTTTCGTGACTTGACTGGGACTACAAGAAAAACATGCTCGATATTGTTTGCATTTCCTGTGCTCATTTTCGTTGTCACAGAAGTTCGCCGTTCTCATCCATTCTGCCTCCAATGCCGATTGACAGTTCCGCGGCGAAGTCAATGCATACGCCTGTCTTTGGCCCGTCTTTTATCATCCTGGACTTGATCGAAAGTCGGGTACACAGCGCTTCAAGAACGACTGGCCCACAAAGAGCTTATCATAAGAACTATGAAGAACGAGCGGTACGCCAATTTGCGAACCGTTATGATGCGTGTTACCAATTTACTTACCATGAGAAACGGATGTATCTTCGTTTCAGTGACGGCCTACGACGACCAAAGACCTACGCAAAAGAAGCCCGGAAACATTTGGATGCAGCCCGAGCTTCGGGTGAAACGATTAGTTTCTTGGAACGCCCCATCGTCCGATACGATCAACACGGTAGCGCTCTGCCTGACCTATATTCCGTGGCCCATCAATCAGACAACGGCGAGGATGATGAAGAAGGCGACGAGACTGCCAATCCCAGAAGACGGCGGGACGCCGTAGTAGGGGAAATATCTGCTTTCTGCAAAGCGCAATTGGAGAAAGAAGTGCAGGATAAACGTCTCCTAGAGATTGAAGACGCCAAATATAACGACGTGGAACCAAAGTCTGGCGACTTTGAACGCGGTGAATGCCATCACTCATAAGATGGAATGGGGCAAGGAACTGGAGCTGATGGTGCAGAACTTGACAACAGGGCCGGGGAAGGAAGTTTGAGTGGTGTCGGAGAGGGGTCGGTGGCGAGTGGGGGGACGTAAGCTTAAAAGCACCAAGTTCGATGCAGAACATCGCCTAGCCGTAGTGAAATGATGCTTGTAAAGTTATTAGGAAGAAATAACAGATATTCGCCATCTACGATATGACCCTATTGACCCTACAGCAGATCTGAACGATTGGAGTGTAATGCAATGTTCTTGTTGAGCGTCTAAGGATAGCACTATCGGGCCAGGCTGCGTGACGTACAAGGCGACGAACGCGATATGCGACTCCAACGCTCCTCACGACAAGCGTCTGGATTGAGCGCAGACCACCGCGCTCATCAAGCTGGGCGCGAGATGATCATCGAAAGTCTGAACAGCGTCATTCGCCGAAGAATCAGAACAACGTTTACGACGCTGACCGATCAGCGTCTTATACGCTCTTCATATTCTTCACGGTGAATGTGCAACCTATGCACAACCTGTGTGCAGCTTCTGCTCAGCTTAGATGAAATCTCTTTGAGACTCTTCAGTGGCAAATGGGTCTCCCTTCAGCAGAAAACAATCACATATACCAGCCTTTCTGGCTGTGAATTGTATTTGCCTCTAGTCGAGAAAGACACGCAAATTAGATCAAAATTCGTCACTACTTTCCTTTCGACTTCAAGCAAGGACTAGGTACCTTCTTAGTTGATTAGAGTGAAACGATTGGCAGTCAGCAAGACAGGTGAGTATTACATAATCACTGTGTAGTATCCGGGAAAATCAGTTGCTTGCTGCGAAGGCTCGAAAATACAAGTCACGACTTTGTGCATCTTTAATCACAAGTCCCACTAGCGCGCTTGAAGGGAGAATGGTTGGCATCCAACACTTCCATCGTATTAAAAGACGAGTTGTTCCGGGTGCCCTGTACCTCCATGATTCGACCAAGCACGAGGCTAGCCGGAAGCTTGACGATGTTCTTCCCGAAGTTCATAACCCCTAACCCCTAAGCTCGAGAAAGCCTTAGATATATAATAGTTACAACGGTATGAGAGCTCAAGAGTGGCGGTAACGTTGGCTGACCCTCCCTGGGGCGTCCTAGGGTCGCCACCCTTTTCCGGACTGACTGAGTCATTTCGTGCTGTAGGCACTGATAGGATCCTGTGAGCTCCTGTAGGGTCCTGTGAGCTTCTGTAGGCTCTCGGATCATGCAAGATCCTGTAGGGCCCTGGAGGATCCTGTAGGATCTTAAGTGGAAGCCCATTTGGCGGCCGAAAGGATGGTGTGTCCAAATCAAAATTCCTCGGGGTTGCATTTCAATTTTGTCCATTCGCTCAGATCGTCCAGATCCGAGGTGAAAAGTTTGGTGCGCCCGAACCACTTTACTTGGTGCATTGTTCCCGGTTGTGACGTCATGTACGATGAGTTGACCAAGTTGAAGTTCTTCAAATGGATTAGATCATTTTTGCTCTCTTCGGCTAGGCCTCAGCGACGGACGATCAACGTCACTTTATATATTTTCGGTGGCTATCCTAGTTGTACATTACCGGCTAAACTGGTGCAACAGGGGGATCCGATTTGATGACAGAAAAGGAGAAATACCTGAGTACAATGAGCTGGACCAGCCAGACTCGTAACAGTACGTCCTCTCCTATTCAGCCTCGCCTCGAGGCTCGGCGTTCTCGCCATAGTTGTAAAAATTGGTCGAGAGTTAGGTAGTGCCATACGATTTCTCGGTAGAAACCTATGGTGCCATGGTGGAGTAGGTCTATCGTAATCCGCATATCATATTATCCAATTCTTCGGCGGTGCCATCGAACACCTCGTTCACGATGATCAAATGGTATTCGCAATCGAAGGTAACCGGGTTCCAACGATCATGCATGACCGTTTGTGAACCGGCGTACGGCCTTGCATGTTCGTGAGCATAATCTCGGATAGCACGATCGACCTCCGCGTAGTTGAGAGGAGCATTCAATGATTGAAACTAGTCGAGGCCGTGGTAACGGAGCAGGTCGTTGACCCAGTCTCGCAAGATCTCCTGTCGAAATACACGACGTAATCCTTCTTGCTCCTGCGCCGCATGAGGGTATGTGATATCCGCATCGAAAATCACAGGAAGCTGAGGTACGTCCGGTGGCATGACCTGATCGTACTCAGGTAGTTGCCCGTCTTCAAGTGCTTGAGCCTGTAAAGGCTGGGGGCGAACGATTTCGGGCTCTTGTTCGTTGTACGTATTGATTATTTTTGTAGTGAGATACGCCTTGTGGTACAACAGGCCTATCTACGACGACGTGGTCCACATCCTGTGTAGGTTGTTCACCATCTGTAGATCGAGATGCCAGCAGGTTAGCATGCTGCATCGTCCGTTGTACTTGAGAATGCTACCCTCCTCTGCTCTGATCCCCCGCCTGCCTGCCACAATCATCACCCTTTCGTTCTCTTCGATCATATCCCAAACGAGCTGACGGAACTACTCCTCCTTACTTGGTCTAAGCATTCCTGGAGCCGGCAAGGCTGCGCTGATTTCTTCTGGTTCAGGGGTGCGGAGCAGGCGATCGCAATCTTTGAAGAACCAATGCCCAGGGGGGGGCTGCACGATCCTCTCGCTTTGGTTGTGCGGCCATTGTGGAAGATTATCGACCATCGCATAGTATTTGTATTGTATTCTTCTTCAGCGTTCGTGGTGGCAAAGAATTACGATACAACGGGGATTTGCTATTGATATAGCAGCAGTATATATCGCCTTGTTGATGGCTTAAGTCTTGTAACGGCCTATCTACGCCTCTCTGCGTATTCCCTCTCCTGGTGGACCGTCTGTGATTTGCTTCCACCGTGTTCGATCTTAGGATCCGTACTTGATAGCGGACTCTACAAAGACGCAGCCTTTCGTTTTCCGCTTTTCTTTCGTGTATCGACGGAAAGCAATGGTCTTCGCGTGTTGCTGGATGTCTCGCCCGTTTTGCTTGCAGCATGCGGCTGGTTTGAGATGCTATTCACACCGATCATGCCATGTTTTTGATTCAGAAGCCAATCATCCTTCCACTCTGTGTACTGCTGCATGTGCAGCGGTAGTACGCCCTTCCAGTCAATCACGTTTTTATACGTTTCATGATCAATAGCAGAGAAGCACGTCGCTTCCGCTGATGGTGATTCCTGATGTTGCGTCACCTGGGTCGCAGAGCCACTTCCTTGTGAATCAAACACGATATCCGGAAGCCGCGGTCTGCGAATAACTTGCATATACGCTTCTGTGTACGGTTTGAGCTCTAGGGCAAAACACTCCGCAAGCGTAGGTGCGTGGAGGGTCGAGGTAGGCGCTGTATGAGAATGACCAGGCCATGTTGCGCGAGTCTGATGGAGACCGGTGAAACACTGGAGCTGGATGCGAGATGAAACACTGGAGATGGATTGTTTGCGGGGTGTTGTAGCGTTGCGATATCGTCAGAAGAATATTTCCCAGCGGTCTGCAAAGTAGATGGTGGTGGATGTCAAGTCGTTACAATCGTGAACCGGCCGAAGAGACTCAGAATTATGATTGATGTATCGCCAGGCAAAGTGAGGAACAAAAGTGCGCTTATGCTGAGTATGTGTCAACCTGAAACCGATCGCTTGGCGGGTCAATTCGAGATGATTGCCGTCCAAGAAAGCAAAATGACGATTACAGTCAAGTATGATGTATATAAATTGAACTCGATGCCGGATAGTATGATCAGTCAAGAGTAAATCTGTGGTCCACTACAGCAGCAGGTGTCGCCAGTGTTACTGTCGGGGGCCCTTCACACGTTCTCGAAGATGGTTGGCTGTTTCTTTATTCCAGAACCAAGCAAATGAGAGCAATGTCAGCCGTGACCGTCATCCCTGTCGCCGATCATGCTGCTCTGGCAATTTGAAACCTAAAAAGGGCCTCCCGGCGAGACCAAAGTCTGGAAATGCGTGACTCGCAAGTTGTACTGAACGACATTCAATGAATATTCAGATTCAGGCGCTTGTGTGACTCAGCTCGAATTGCAGCGATTTCTGTTGCAGTCTACGGAAAGACGTCTGAAATAAACATGTCTAAAAGGCTACAAAGCCGCTTTGGACCATGATTATATTGCACTTTCGGGCCGTTGTTCATGTCATGGATGGATGACAACTAATTCGATTTAATAATAGTGCCATCTCGCTGTTAAACGACTATTGTGTGATCCCAACGGGTCAGTATCTGGCCGCGGCTTGTGTAGACCATGGACTCACTACTACCGCCGTTGCCTCCTTGAGGCGTCGGCAAGGGTTCCGGCGCGAGGTGACGCCAAAGTCCATCTGGAGTGTGCAATGGTACGCCGGTACCAGGTGCGACAGGGGTTAATGGTTGGAGTGGGAGATGTGGGGATGATGGGAACAAAGACAAGGGGTACTCACCGTTTCCGATTTGGATTGCTACTGGTATCCCGCACTTCATATTGAGGCAAGATTCTGATAAGCCTGGCGAGTAACTGGAGGGCAAGAGGAAGTCGACATTCTGCACAAACAGTTTCTCCCGGTCAACACTGCAACTGGACAGAGCTCTATACAGCACCAAAACACGACGTGACTCGCCCAGCATCTGTGTCGAAAGCGCTTCGAGCGAACTAACAGAAATGGATAGTGTGATGATTGTCGCGGACTTAGTGGTCTATCCTACTGAGGTCGTTAGCACCGTCGTTGTATGGGAACTAAAAACAAGCGATGTACTCTTACTACTCAAGACGGGTCAAGATATCTACGGAAGTGGAAGACGAAGGGTAGCTATCCCTGAGAAAGTCTTGCACCCAAGGTAGCTTCGGAATTGCAGGTGAATCCAAGGGTGAATCATACATCATGATGGCTATTACAAAAGGGCAGAATGCCCGCTATATATACCTATCAGGAATGTACGGGGCCTTGGAAGAAATATCCTCCTTACGGCAAGCAAAGTTGATGAAGTTCCCGAAGTCTGCGAAGTCTGCGAAGTCGCTAGGGCAGCTGAGGTAACTGAGCTGAAGCGACTGAAATCTGTGCAGTCTGCGAAGTCTGTGAAGTTTGTGAAGTATTCGAAGTCCGCAAGGTATCTGCAGTTGGAGGAGATGTAAGCCTGTCTCTCTACACTTGAAATCACCATTGCCAATACCTCGACCTGTCAGGCTTGACTGCTCGCCTGGTAGGTATATATAGCTAGCATTCTGGACAATTGTAATAGCCATTCTGCTTTATGAGACACCCTTTGATTTACCTTTAATTCCAGAGCTACCTTTTCGTGTAAGCCTTCCTCAGGCTTAGCTGTCCTCGTCTTACACTCAACGGTTGATCGAGTACGTTCTACTGAGCGAGTGCTGTTTATTGGCATGTTTGAATCACTTCACAACGGCGGTATAGCATAGCATCCGCAGTACTGACTACAGGGCCCGCGCCAAAGTGTGTCGAAATGGAGCGAATACAGGCGTTGGATGTGTTGAACAGAAATCCATTGTTCGAGCTGAACCACTAGCTATAGTTGCATGCACGTAACTAACCGTGGCTTTCTTCCAGTACATCACACGTCATCCTAGCTACGATTTTGAGGAATAAAACACCAAAATGGCGACACCATTCAAAAACATGTTTTGAACTTCTCAATTCCGAAAATCTCAAGTTTCGGCGATGAATTATCGAAACGGGGAATCTGCTAAAATTGGATTTTCACGTTTCAACTCCAAAGTCACCGTTTTAGCCGAAAATCATCAAACGGTGTTTGGATCTAGAGCAGTCCGGGCGCCGTCGGATGCAGACCACTGCTTGTGCTTAGTCAGGTGGGGACCTGCCGGTCGTCACGTCTCTCTGTAAATAGGGGAAGCTGTACCCCCTTGTGTAGTAGATAGTCTTTGTGACACAACACCTCTCACTGCGACAATCCGCTCGGCTCTCTACATATACATGGAGAATGACACCAGGAACCCAGCACTACCCGCACTATTCCGAGAGTCTTCACAAGCCCCCACCGCTTCAAGATCGACTTCGCCGCGCAGCAGCAGCTTGCCGACACTGACCGACAGCGAAAACGAAGCAATACCCCGGGAACTAGACGGTAGGCCGACGCCAGACAGCGACGACGCAACCACCTCCGAGGACTCCGACGACTGCCTACCGATTATGGGGAACTCGTCCGATATCCCGCCTTCGGCGAACCGAAAGGATGTTGATGCCTGAACCAATGCCATGAATGACCTTGGGTCAAAGCAAGCATCACCTGAGGTCAAGACATTGCCTGATCTAGTGTGCTGTCGGGTTTCACGGAGTTTCACGGAACTCCGTGACCTCCTTTCTCATATCCATTAGATCCATCACATCCGATCATGATTTGAGATACGCGCGTGACTTGATGTCGCGCGCGCGCGATTTATTTGCAATAGTCCAACTCCCTTAGGGAGAAACCGTTTGAGGTGGCCAGAGAGTCTGATTGCGACCCTCAGCACTGCCATTTCTACAGGTATATATAGCGAGCGTTCAGACTCGAATCCCTTCTTGTTGTAATCCGTTTGCTCTTCAGAGCAAGTTCATATGTCAAAGCTATAGTCACGTGTTTTCTACTATAGCCCAGTGGTTCGATCCCACACTCATCATCAGCCTTAGTCATCAGTCCTTTCCCGTCTCGGAAGTCAGTGTCAACTCCAAGTGTTGAGTCTCAGCTCAACATTCCCTCCATCCGTGACAGTCAAGAAGTTTACGGTCGCGATGCTCCAGAAAAAGTGCAGGAAAGTTGAGGAATAGGCTATTTACTTCCGGATGGCGTTTATGAATGGCTCACCGGCGGACGACTGGTACGATATACTCGACGATGAAGTGAAGACCTCCTATATCGCCATCGAAGCCATGCCCAAAGCAACTTTCCGCAGCACCGACACCGATGCCAAGCACATGCGTATCCTCGAGAAATTGACGCTTTCCGATGAGAACGCAATTCACGAAGAGAAGCGAGAGGATTAGGTGACAGAAGTCAGATCGACCTCGAAAAGGTCACCGCCGGTCGAAGTCGCAGGGTACGCCCACGACGGGGATTCCGACTACGCCACGCCAGCTTCGGGTGCTAATGCGATCAAGGCATCGGCCGCGCACGAGAGGATCGAATCGGGAAAGGCTTGAGAGCGGTGGATACCGAGACCACCACCGCTCGCGATGACGACAAGTGTCTCTATGTACAAGACGGGAAGACTGCGAAGAGAGGTAAGGAGGATGAGATGAGTGAAGGGGAGGACGATAGGGTGTTCGGCATTCCAAGTTGGACAGCTCCGACTGATAGAGGCGAACTGGAGCAGGGGTCCAGCAAAGCCAGGTGTCTAGGGGGACTGGCCCGTCTACTGATATCGGCCGTGACTACCAGACCGCGTCAGACGACACTCGCACGCACCAGCATGGTAGAGTGAGTGAAAACAGACTCTCTCGACCTAAACGAACGTTTGCCGTTCCACACCACTTCCGATCCGGCATGACAACTTGGGACGCTGGGAACCGATGCATCCTCGACAACGAGTCGACGAAGAACCGAATCGACTTGTCGTTCTACCGTGCGCATAAGTCTCTTTGCGGAGAAATGCAGGGGTTGAAGGCCGTTGTCATGATGGCGGATGAATCATTCATGGAAAGCATGGGAACAATCGTAGTTAATTTCTGTGTGAAGGCGATCGAGGGTGAGCTTGTCGGCCCCATAAGCTTCCGCGTCATGGATAGCGGTGGAGCGTGGGATGTCATCGTAGGCGTTCCATGGTTGACAGAGCTTGGGGTCCATCGAGTATACCCCGACAACATGATCCGGATCAAGGTGGAGCACAAATGGTTCTACTTGACGGCGATCCTCAACACCTTGTTGGGTCCCACCGCGTGGCTCGCGGACAATGGTGTCGAGACGCATATGGCTGCGGACGATATCGATACCGGAGGCAAATCGCGGGCCGAACAGGTCTGTACCGCGGTCCCGATTGCCGAAGATCTCCCGAAGGACGACCGAGCCAAGGTCCGTCCGCGACGTCATACGAGAGTACCACGATGTATTCGCCTTGAAGCTGTCTGATGTCAAGCCCAGCAAGACTGATCCGCACCGCATCGTTGTTGACCCGGGTGCCCAGTTGCCGAAAGTTCCGTTCGCCCGGAGCTTCTCCCAGGTAGAACAGCGTGCGGCCCAGCAGCAGGTTCACAAGTTACGGGAAGCTGGAATGATCGTCCCTATCCGACCGGAGGAGCTCAAGTGTATCAGCCCGATTGTGGTGGCGATGAAGAATGATCCGCCTCCTACGAACCACGATGAAGTCAAAGCAATGATCCTCGAAGCACTTCAAGGCTTGCGGAGGGCGAGACCGCCCGTTAAGGTGGCCGAACACTTCCGGGTATGCCAGAATTTCACTCGCCTGAACAAGTCATCCATCGTACCCGCTTACATGCCCGGGGACTTGATGCCCAAGATCGCGCGAGACGCGGAGAAACCGTTTCGGTTGCAGACAGGCGCTACCAACCGCTTCTTCAACGTCCACCTGCATCCCGAAAGCCGACCCTATACGGCGTTCTTCCTCGGAGGGATCGGATTCTTCTGCTGGACAGTCATGCCGATGGGATTGACCGGTGCACCGACTACGTATGAATGCATCGAGCGTTTGAAGGCTTGTTGGGACCGGACTGCCCCTTCGATATTTGGGTGGACGACATCTTCACGTCTGCCGACACCTTTGACGATGTAGAGACATAGTTTAGTCGTGACAGCGAGATGACATCATCGCCGTCACACTTCATACCTCTGTGCTGTCTGTTCGCGTCTTCACACACTTCAGCGCTTCAGCACTTCATGTTCAGTCACTGCACTTCCACCACTTCGCTACTTCCCGACTTCATTACTTCACTTCACCACTTCAGGACTGCAACTTCGCAGCTTCACTTCAACACTTCAGTTGCCCTGGAAAAGCTCTCCCTCCCTTGGGGGGCCATGCATTCTGGATACGTATAATATAGCGGGCACTTTGCCCTTTTGTAATAGTCATCATGATTTATGATTCACCCTTTGATTCACCTTTAATTCCGAAGCTACCTTGAGTGCAAGACTTTCTCAGGATTAGCTACCCTTCGTCTTCCACTTCGGTATATATCAAGTCCTGTCTTGAGTAATA
>JANGFJ010000156.1:0-54538 GCA_025758675.1 Naganishia antarctica | reverse complement strand
GGAGAAGGAGGAGGAGGAGGAGGAAGAGGAGGAAGGGTCCGAGTCGGAGGCTCCGAGCGAACCGGATTATGCACTACCAGCAACACATATCAGCACACCCGCCCCTCCCATCCAACGAACAACCCGCGCCGTCCAAACACCCATTACCAAACCGATAGAACCGCCCATCAAAAGCACCGGTCGTAAACAGCAACCTGAACGACAACCAGTCCCTACCCCGTCGGCTACCCCCTCAAGCAGAAAGGACAACTCGACCGGCACAAGCAGAAAACGTCGGCGCCTTGATGCGGAGGTCGACGGGATGCAGACTGCGTCGCAGTCACGTACGTATCCCTCCCTCCCTTGCAGTGTCGTCCTTTGCTGACTGACTTATCGTTCCGCAGCAGCCGCACCGAACCATGACCCGGATCTCGGCATTCTTGCGGCATTTGCAAGGCAGGTAACGGCAGAACAGGACCTCGCCGTCAAGATCGGCAAGTACACCCCTCCTACTTGTCCGCTGCGTTGGTGCTGATTGTGCTTGTTGATGGTGTAGGATTCGATAAGCATGGGCGGTTGTGTGTGAAGGAGGTTAAGATTGGTGAGTGGCTGCGTACGGTGCTAGGATGAGGGTTGACTGATGTGGTTGCTTGCAGTGGACGTGATCCAGAGTGTTGCGTGAAGGGGGATGCTATAATCGCTAGCTGCCTGAAGACGAGGATGGGGGGATGTTGTCAGCGGCACCCGGCAAGTCGGCGGGGTGACCGATTCTCGGTTACGCAGCTTGTCAGTCGATGTGGTACAAAGCGTCGCGTGACGGTGTTGGAACAGATTCGGGATCGTACGTTGTAGCTGGTTGAACGCGACGAGAGTGGACATCGTCAAGGCGACACCCGGCATGGTCAGAGCATGTTGATAGATTGCGCTTGGCCCAATTAGGCCCGCTTGTACGACGGGGAAGGGAAAGGAACCGGAGTTCCCACGTGGCCGAGTTGTGTATCTGTGTGGATTGATTGTGAGCATAGCATTGTCATAATTGTTCATCGCCCGAATACTACAGCCATATGCTGGTATTATGGGCTACGACTGATATCACGACTATATCCCGAAATTACGACAGCTAGCTTCGTAGAATACAACCACGCCTCGGAAGTCGTACCGGCATGTAATTTTCACGATCCGCCTTGTGGTAATTGTACGTAATTGAACGCATATCTCGCCGGGCAAACAGGAGACCGATAGTCTAGAGTGCTGTATACGACCCACGATCCGGGCATTGACGGACTCTTGCGTTTCCTGACAAATTATAAAACGCATTAATAAACATGCATCATGCGACATCTTTGCCTCTTCGATACAAAGCACTTCAAGCGGTACCTTTCACTTTTGATCATTCCCCTCCTGAAAAGCGCCAACACAGCCCTAGGTTCTTTTGTCAACGGCAAGATCATTCACTGGGGAATCCAGTGGGAAATCCAACTCCTTGAGCTGTTCTCTAATCAACCACCTTTCTTCGTGCAACAGTATAGGTTCGGAACTGGTTGCCGTTCTTGTACAGCACATACATCGCCCTGCCGCAGTCCTTGTACACTCTTACTTGCTTTTCGGCCTTTTTTAGGTAGTGGGAGTGTCGAGGGAGGTGCCGTAACAGTTGTCACATTTTCGGTTGGCGGGGTCGAATGCCAGACGGCAGTCGCGAACCTTTTGGAAGTATCGGACGCGCATCGTGATGGCTGACTTACATGCTGGCATTATGGGCTGAGAGTAAAACCACGACTATATCCCGACTATATTTGCGATCAACCACAAGTACAACGATAACTACATGATAGACACAACAGTAAACGGCGTATATACCATCTGTTCGACGGTGAGCAAACTAAACACAACGAACTAGAGAGACGATTCCAATTCCTCCGTCGTCTTTGGCTCATCCCACCTCTCCAGGACCAAGCACTTTTGAGCGGTCCGAGGAACGCTCGGGTCGTACACACGAAGGCAAGTCGCGCCTTCATTGTTGCCGTCGATCTTCTCCCGGTAGAGATGTCTGGGCTGACCGAGATGGAGGAGGAGGCGTCTCTTGTGATCCAGCAGCTCGAGTTCAATCCAGTGAGTTTCCCCTGCCTCTAGACAGCAGCGCAGGTAGGGTGCCCGCCACTGCTGGAACCGGCTGGCGATTTCGCTCGGTCCAATGGACAAAGTTTCTTGAAGGGACAGCACAAGCCTAATGCCTCCGTAATACGGCATGTGCTCCATCACAGCAAGCCACTACACGTTGTGCAAGAGTCAGTACGACCACCATGAAGCTGGACACAATGCGAGGCTTACCGGACTGATCACCTTCTCGGCATCCTCTAGATTCAACTCACTGATACGCAGAAGGGGGGCATCACACGTTCCTCGCTGAGCTGCCAGCAGTATGTGCTTTCCGACCGATACCGCCAGAAAGTTTAACATCTCGAGAGCCAAAACTTGCAGGTAGTCGGAATTGTAAGATGTATCGTCACCGAGGCATTCCGGAAGGACGCGAACTTGGTCGATGGTGCTGCTAGGGAACCACCCCGGCGGCGAGCTGTTAAGCAATAGTATCGCTCGCGCCAATGACATCTCCGGGACTATGGACGAATTGACAGAATTGGGTACTCGAATACCGAGTTCTTCCCCGCGACCGATGGCGCTGTGATAGAGTGTTGGTCGGGACAAGTCCAGCGCAGAGTTCAGGGTATCAAGCAAATCGTCTGTGAAGAAACGGTGAGATAAACCAAGTCTGACTGCAAATGATCCCGGTATGTTTTCGCGACAATAGCCCGAGTGGATCAATTTCGTTCCTGAAAGGACAGTCGCTCGATGAAACGGCGAGTCGCAAGCGGGAGGTGTAGTGTGACCCGAGTCGTCCGGAAACTGAGGTCTGATGAGGGCGGACTCGTCAATTATGTATCTGTCGTGCCAAGAGACTTATCAGTATACAATTATGCCATAGCCGTCTTCTCCGCTTACCGAATATACTTGAAGCACTCCCCGGCGGTGTATTGCGACCTAAACCATTGTTCGAATTGATCCATAGTAAGCATCCACATCCTATCCTCTTCGCATCCCTTGACGTAGATTCTCGTCCATAGGGCGGGAAGAGTATCGCGGCGGATGCGTTTGCAGGTGACGTTGAGATTAGCCAGGGTTCCAAAGTGTCCAAGCGCGGACTGCTGCTCGGCTATGAGCCCTATGACTTCGAAAGGCAAATCTGGAAGAGTGGTAATCTATACAAGCGCGACTTTATATCAGGCGCTGGTACAATGGCGATGCCAAACAGGGGACACTTACCTTGCTACTGTCGCTGTCCATCTCTGCGGCTTGCTTCGAAGACATCTCTGCTCGGTCAAGATAGAGTCAACAAAGGCGCCCAGGTGGCGATTGGTCGGGTGCTGTCTTCCGCTTGATAATGAAGCAAAGACTGTTCGACCGGAGTATTGCAGAGGCGTAATGATGAGGAGATAGATTGGGAGTAATGCCAGTACATCGTCATCCGATTCGAGAGTCTTATATATCCAAAACGAGCCCTCCATCGCCTTATTGGGGAGCGTAAGGAGGGGGCGTTCGACTAACTCGACTCTCATACGAGAATGTCGACTTAGTCGAGAAAATTGGTCGAGTATACCACGCGACTGGTTCGAGCGACTTTGAAGACGTCCCTTGTGTTCATACCGCACGAGTTAGTATTTGCCAGGCTCATTTGGCTTGCCTCATACTGGTGATCCGCGTTCAGATGGCTAAGTCGCATTTTTCATTTGACCTGACTTTGTCTCGCGCGACATGGCTCAAACTTCGCGCGCGCGAGTTAGGGGATGATTCGATGCGAACAAAAGTATTCCGACCACTAATTCGCGCTGAGCTCGGCGCCTCGACCAAAGATGCCGTCCCGAACACCAGGAGTGGAGATCCACTGGATATGCCGAAAATGGGACTGAGTATCACCAACGCGGATGACGAACTGTTGATGGTCTACCGGATTTTGCACATGGGTTTGGCGCAAGCTATCCCGGCTGTGGAGCTACGTGTATGCGTCGTACCAAGCAAACAAAAAACATTTGCAGCTCAGGTGAAGACGACACCAGTCGGGATGTATCTGGTCTCCGCCGATAGGTGCAGCACGTCATGATCATTCCGCTCCCCCGTCCAGCAAACTGCTAAATAGAGCCATGTATTCTTACACCCATTACCCATACCAACACTAGTGCACAAGATTTACCTATAAACGAAGACTAAATCTGACTTGCCCTTTGGATGAATGTGCCACCGTCCCTTAATACTCTTCAGTTCGGCCCGAAATCAGATTCCACAAACGAAGGATACCCAGCAGGGAAAACGGTTATTTGTCAATCGCCTTTATTCGACAACGAAGAACACATCCTGCGAGACGTTGCGGCAGAGAGGCAATGTATCAGACTTTAAGCCCGCATAGGCATGTTGAGTCAACAGCGACTTACGACAGCCGTGCTGGCGTCACTGTTCCATGCACCGTAATTCGCCTTGAAAGCGTCGGGGTCACCTGCGGACGTTCGATTCAACAATGCAGGAGCCCGTCAGCATGAAAAGCGCTTGAACAGCATAAAGATAGACTCACCACCGATGTACAAGGCTAGGAAACTGCCGATATCTCCCCCATAGTCGGAAACGAATTCTGCCGTCATGAAAGTCTGTTGATTGTAGACGATGCCATCGGGGTTGATCCAAGAAGGGACGACTCGGTACATTCCAGGCGAGGTGGGCACAAAGCCAAAAATACCGGACTGGGAGTTACCTGTGGAGCCTTTCTCAGCTTTGGGGTTGGGTAAGAATATCAGCGAATGCCGACGCGATAGTAACGTGAACTATCATGCAACCTACTGGTAGAGCCGGGTAAGAGCCACAGGTACGAAGCACTTCCGCTACAAGAGAAGAGCGTCAAGGCGAGTGAGTACGGCACTGCGTAAACTTCGCCAATTTAACACCCACCTAGTGAGTGTCGGACCGCTGAATCCAGCAGTTCCCACTGCGATAAGGGATCATGGATATCAGACAACGCATTCTGCTTGCAAAAGTGCCAGGATGCTTACCGAGATAGCTGTCATACCATCCTTGAGGCATGATGTTCAGATTGGCATTGGGAGCATCGGGACTAAAAACACAGGATGGGACGTGATCGGCGGCTAGAACGACGTGTCGACTCAGACGAGTGGCTACGTACGTTGTTGTGATCTGAGTGGCATATTGCACATTCGACATGATGTATCCGACTTGATGAGCATACGAAAAGCTGGAGATCAGAAGCCAGTCTGCAGCGAGGCCCTGTTTGCGACTTACACGATCCTGGCTGGGAAGGCGTGCCCAAATAACCCAACAGGCTGCCGTCTTTTCGGTGTACTTGCAGCTTGCCGGACTTTACCAGGGCAGCCTGATTAACGGTAGCAGTGACCGTAGACGTGGCCTCAACGGTGTCGATTGATGTCTGGGTGGTGGTAGCGGTCTGTCACAACGGGTTTCAGCTAGGTCCGTTGACTCGGCAATCGAGCAATGTACTGACCGTCGTAGAGGTGGTTGCAATAGTGACGAGGCTAGTAACAGTCGCAGCGAGAGAGGGGGTGTACCTGAACATTCCACGTCAGCAAGGTAACACTTAGTAAAAGCCGAAAGGCTTTCACATACGTAGTGGTTGTGGTGGTTACAGTGTCGACGAGCTGTGTTTGAAGGTTTGAGCGGGCAGTCCGCTGCGAGATACGTCCAGCAATCTCTTACAGGTTTGTATGATCCCCGACACTGGGTCAAAGTCCAGGCGCTATTATCCGCGTAAAGAGCCTGGAACGCATTCTTCATTCCGGACGACAGATCTCGGCGCCATGGTGCTCCAGGGTAGTACCATTGCGAGACGGTTGCAGTTTCCACGACGTCGTTGGTCACGGTGTACTGTGGGCATGTGAAATCAGGGGTCGTTCGACTCCATCTTAGAAAGAATCTGCTCACGTGGGTGCTAGAAGTCTCGGTAACAGTCTCTGTAGCGACTTTTGTAGTATATGTTGTCGTAGTTGTGGTCACTGGGGTGGCAGAAGTGAGCACAGCTTAGAGAATATGCAAACCGAGTGAGCATCCTGACCAAGACCATACCAAGTGCTCGAGCTTACCAGTGTTCGTAGCAGTGCTATGCGGCATCACACCCTGACATAGGGCCTGCATCCCGCTTTGCCCGACCTGCTTGTAGATGGTGTCCCATCGGTTCTGCAGGCCAGTCGTGGAGGCTCTCTTGGTGACTTGCCCAGCGGAGTGAGCGAGCTCCAATAATTCATGCTTGACGGCATCGGGAACTGACTTGGGCAGCGCGACTACCGGTCCGGCAGCGACCCCTGCTTCAGACAGGAGAGCGCTGAGAGGGAGCAGGACTTGGAGGAGTGTGTTGAAGTGGACCATGTTGAAGCCGAAGAGTTGAGGGTTGGCTACGATGAGGGTGGTCGAAGCATGTTCAGCGGTCGTCTGGAGATCCCCTTCATATAGACAAAATAATCGGTATCCACCTCGAACGTCTCGGGAGCTGCAGACAAAAGGGAGGGCCAGCGGCCAAGCGCAAGATTGGAACAGGCAGGAAGAGATTGGAAGAGTAAGACGACCCACCCGAGCGTTTGGCCAGCCAATGGTTCTAGGTAAAGTTCCAGATCCGTATCCCATTTCTGCTCATGTCTCAGCCTCGCGAGGGTCCTTGTTTCAGGCAGTCTTCAGGCCTTCAGGGCGAGATCCAGGCCAAAGACATGCCAGCTGATAGCTCAGCTGTTGATTGAGTCGAGTTGAGGGGCAGTTGAGGGCGTGACAGCTCGGTACCAGTCTTCCCCATTGCGCTTCCTTCTATCTGGTGTGACGCTGAAAGGCGGACTGTCGCAGAGCAATTATGCGGATGTAACCATGGATGGGGGAATAGGTGTATAACACAGCTGAATAGCACCGTTATGAGCTGCGTGGCCGTTGCATGGACTTTGCATGGTGGAAACACTGGAAACACTCCGGGAAGAGTGCCATGCAAAACGTGGAGCATCGTTTTGATATTGTAAAGCTGTTTGAAACTTGCTCGACCGCTCGCGGCTCGACCTGGTTCGACGATTCTGCCGCAGATGCGCTGTAGTTGGGCTCTCCAGAGAGGTCTAGAGCGGATCCCGGAATACGATTTGACTTCCACAACCCGACTTGCGAGAAGATCGTCTTCCGTCTTGAGGAAGTGATGTGAGGAGCCTCCTGATCCCTAATGGTTGTCACCGGGCGTATCTAGGCGATCCGAGCAAACGGAGCGGCCGAGCGGTCGGGTGAGCCGGAGTGTTCGTTAAGACGACAATCTGTACCGCTTGCCGGGATGGGCATGCCTGCTTTTTGGATCCGGCGAGCAGCCACTGGGAGAAAGCGGACCATCACCTGCGAGACACTCGGAAGTCGGAAAGGTTATTTATCTTCGGATCCGCGGCTTCCTTTTTGCTTCTTTCTGTCTCATCATATCTCACAGATGCGTTATTTCAGCAGGTTCCGTCGTTGACTCGACTCGACTCGACTCCTCAGTTTCGACTCTTGGCCCCGTCTACTCAATCCGATCCACACGAACTGAACAATTGTAGTCTTGTCACCTTCAGGAACGTCGATGAACGATGGCATATACAGGGAACGAAGGAACATCGGTTCATCAATCTGCCTCCAGACACAAGAAGTCAAGATGATGCAAACAGAAGCCGTTATTAGGACGTAAATGGTTGAGCGATGCAGATGCCATTGCGGCCACGTATTACACGACCAACTTCGTCGGCCTGCCGTGGGCTCAAGAGGAACTCTGCAAAACGTGAGTGTCTGTGCAGACTAGATAAAGAAAGGCAGCCGCGATCACGGAGCACCCAAAGACTAATTGAAAGACTGGCCCAGGTGCAATCAGAGATTTGCTATAGAGTCGCTCATTCGCTCAAAGTCATCTGCCCCCGTTGTATGGTCCAATATTTGTGCGATGATGGTATCCGCATTGCTATAACAGATTTACGATGCACCTGTTCCTCATCTAGATCTCCTTCCATCCGTACTCTACAGACCGTCCTCCAAGACCGGCGCTCACCAGACCCAGCGCAAACACCGTCAAGTGCGCACCGGCCGCCATGCCGAACTGGGGAGAAAGCAACAGGATCAGCGATTTCCACAACAACGGAAACATGACGACTCACCCCACGATACAGCTGCCTAACGCCATCAAACCTTCCACCCTTGACGCCCTCATCCGCTCCGGCGAGAGCACCCCGACTCCTCCTCCGCCTCTTCTTTGGCGCGGCCGTCGTCTCCTCTGTGATGATCCTCCAAATAGCCTCGACAACTCCGTGGTACTGCCTCTTCCGCAACCTGACGATCGATTTCCGGGTTTGGGTCTTTCCTTCGACATCTTCAGAATCGATGAATGCGCGGTCTTGGAGTTGGAGTCTCTTTCGGACGGTTTCGATCGGGAGGATGACGAGGAGTGAGGCGAGTCCGAGGCCGAGATCGAGCATCGAGTAGGTGACGGGTGAGACGTCGGACGTTATATTGAGTTGACGTTCGATCAAGAGCGGGATCGAGAGCGTTAAGAGCGGTCGAAGGGTATGTTCCAAAATCGCAGGAATGATTAGATGCGAATGGAGGTAGAGACCAGTGAAACCGCCTTCCCTGCTTACGGCGTCCCTCAGGAGCGAGAGGGACGATTTCGATTCGGACAGCGACGAGGGTTGAACGATGAGCCGCGTTCGGAGCAGTTCCAACGGTGAAAGAAACAGATGCGTCAACAAGTGCGACGCGACGTGTAATCCAAGTGGCAACGCCGGGTGCGGATGACTCGTCAACGGCAACTCGAGTTCTGCGTTCAACTCAACCCTCGCCACTGCAGGTGGAAGGCTGATCAACAAGAACGTGTGGACGATCGGCTGAATATTGTTGGACATGAGCGAGTGGATTGTGGTGATCAATTGACCTTTCCATAGTGCTGGAAGACCCTCGGAGGGTGTACGGCGAATTCGACGCATCATTCCCCACACGCCAGAGGAACCGGAGGGCGAGACGTCTGTCCTGAGGACGTATTTCGGAGCCGCTGCAGACCGGAATGGTTAGCCAACGTTCATCTTGGGAGTATAGAGACCTACCTTCCGGCAAGTATCCCGCTTGATCTACGGGTTCGGAATCGTCTGGCGTCGTTGGCGCGAGGTAAGACCTCGAGCCTCCCTGAATCGCATCCTGGAAATACGCCTCTGCCTCTTCAGGGTTCGTGATCTAGCATGGATACGAGGGATAAGTTGAGATCACCACTGCTGCCACGGACAACCCACCGAAGCTTCCACATTCCTAAACCTCGTTCGCGAATCCTGCTCCCCATCATCCACCACACTCTCCTCATCCGTCAAATCAGCCACCGACGCATTCCCCACATCAAACCCCTCCTCCGCCGTTCCCGCCGTCACACCCTCCTTTGGCTTGTATTCGACTTGTAAAAGCGTCTTTCCCACCTCGAACGGCATCCCCATCGCGGTCGTCAAGAACTCGGAAGCGAACAGCTGCGCGATATCGGAAAAGGTGAGGGATTCTTCGGGGTCTGTTGGGTCGATTTCTACACCTGCGAGGGTGGAGGATAGACCGCCGCCGAGGCTGGATGTGGCGCTTGGGGTTGTGGTGAATGGGGCAGGGGCATTGGGATGTTGGGAGTTGCTGGTGGGAGGGAGGAAGAGCCATTCTTCTTGCGGGGGAGCTGGAGAAGGGAGCGATGTCAGCGGCGGTGGGAAGGACTTGGGAGGGGCTTACTGTAGAGGTTCCTTACGGACACCGGAGCCGGGGGAACTCCAGCCATGTTGTGCGAGGGATGAATATACGGTAAGGGTAGGGACAGGCTGGAGTAACCCTGATAGATTCATAGATTATGCATTCCAAAATCCCCAATCAACGACGCGGCCCAGGTGATGTGAGTTCGGGCGCACCTGATCTCAGCTTCTTCCGTCTCCACTCTTCGTGTCTCTTCATATGGTTTCAGACTTATGCGTCTTTCTCCAGACTGCTCATACGACAGATATGCCTTCGTTCACCCAAGAACGCCCGTCGGCTTTTCATTCAAAGACGACAGTCCCTGCCTTCGTCATTGGTTGTGCCGATGCTACTCTCGCAAACATGACATTCGTTTGCGCCGTATCGAGATCAAGACCGCTGACTCGGGGATTCTCCATCAGCATCGAGTCTTCGACGGGTCATACTGCTTTCGGAAGAACAGTGCAAGAACAGAAGGAACAATACACGAGGGGATCTTGGCGTCAAATACCATCAATGAGGGATGAGGAAGCGAGGATGCACAAGTTTACAATGATGTCGAACCTCGTCGAAGCGGTACTGTTCGACATTTAAAGGTATGTCATTGCGGAACGGTAAGCATCTCGTCATCGTAATCATCACGCCACTGACGCTAGCACCGCAGTCTGGTGGCAACATGCTCGTTGCGCCGCCCAAAGGATGCCGGGCACAGCATTCGACAATCTTCCCTTGTCTACCGACCCTCTCACAAGGGACTAATTAAAATCAATGAATTATAGTGAATCGCCTTGCTGGATCGGTCGGGTGAGTTGTGTGTTATCTTCAGATCCCTGTCGCAGTTCCTTTCACTTATCTTTGGAGTGATGTTTATATAGATACAGCGCGGTGCCATGCCTTTTCCCGACTTGTGCAAAGACACCACCTTGCTGATCGTTCACGGATTCGGCGTTTCACGAAAGATAAATCCTACCTTGTCATCACAGCACTGTAGGCTCTACTCTCACTCGATGCGGGGAAATGGCTTTAGAGTCGCGACCCTTCAACTAACCTGGACTATGTTGATCTGCAGATTAAATCCTTGCGAATTCAGTCTATCTCGAGTTCAATCATGTCTGAACAGAACGCGAAGACCACAATCGAACAACCTCGAGTCGAACAGATTGCCAGCGATGTGAACGGGAATGTCGGAACACACGCAGGAGGGTCGCAATCTCGGATTATTACCGATGCCGAATTGAATTTGCGGGCCCAGCTGCGTGACCCTTCCGTATTCTCCCGTCGTAACGCTGTCTCCGAGCTAAATGGTCTGAATACGGGAACGGCATCCTGTGATCCTTCGTCACATAGCTACTTAAGTTCGGCATACGGTACCCCCATTTCGGACCCCAGTACGACCGGATCCCAGACAACGGGCAAGGGAGCGTAGTCAAGCGCTTGATAATTCAGATTCTAAATCGACCGCTTTACCGCGTCTCTGTTGTTTGAACTACGACCTCGTCGTAACGCTCCGAAATCCCTAGCTCAACCGAGTCGCAATTAATGTATACTCTTTCTTTGCCCCATCTCGTAGTGATTCAGGGATGACATATGAATGTTTCATGGACTGTTTTCGTTCCCACACACGTTTACCAGAACACTGCAGGCGCATATCCAGCTAGACATAAGGCTGTAAACTATGTAGGGTGGTGTGGCAGTGATGCTTACGTCGAGCTATGTCTGTCCCCCGCGAGTGCTAACGGCAAGATAGGAGGTTCATACGTTTAAATTCCGCTTCAAAGTCTGTAACTGGTTGCAGAGCGTTGGAGCTTGGAAATATGAGAGGGCATCCAACAAGGACAGTGGTGGCGATGTTACAGATGTAATGACTCTGTAGGTAGCGAGTCGCAAGGTCCCGTTTGTGTCTGCGCTTGAAACGAAGAATCGTGCCTTGCTCAGTGGAGACTGCTACTCAGCAATCAGACAACATCCATGCTCTATCAACGGCATTGTCCAAATACTGACGAGGTGTTTGAGGAAAGAAAGGTTCGGAGAGGACGTCAGTACTCGCGGCGACTGTCGTGATGGGGAGGAATGAACGCAATTTCGTGCAGCTCTCCGGTTGATTTGGCTAATGTGACGCTTCCTGAAGGGATGAAGAGAGGCGTCCAGGTGGGACGTTCCCCGGTATGGAAAGCGTTGCGGGAATCTGTCTAGACATGGAGCCGCTGTGAAGCTTATGTTGCTCCTCCAGGGTCTGCGTGAAATTCGGGAGTCGCACTAGGTGGGGTTACGCCACTCGTGGACAAGGGACATCACCTGGTACATTGACAAAGAGCCGAGTGACGGAGTCAAGAGCTCACGGACAGTTCTGGGAAGGGGATACGCTGTAGCTGTGGGGCTTCGGATGGACGGTGGTTGTAAATACGTGGCTGTCTGGCTTGATTGGCCTGATGGATGATTCGACGAATGGATTTCGGTAGGCAGGGCCAGCCAGAGAGGCGCGACGTGGTCGTCCTGGTTTCCAAAGCTGGAATCTTGGGGGGTTTCGCAGGATGAATGTGTTTCTCTAGGCCGTATGTGTCTGTCCCTCTATATTGCGGACGCGTAGCTGGACGACGACAGAAGTACTGACTACAGAGACACCAAGTATACCTACACTGGCAGTTGACCCGCCAATAAGAAGCGCGACATCGCGCCTCGTACTTTTCTGGCGTCCCCGATCACACGCACTGACAAGGTTGACTTTCGTTGATTATTCGTAACAGGCTGGTAACGGTCGACTCATAGCTTGGACATAATACACCACACAGACATGGCATACAGAGCATCTTCTTCCGCTCGAGTCGCAGTACGGTCGGTTCTTGCAGCGGAGGGCAGGGCCATCGGGACGGCTGCCCAGAGGTGTCCTGGGGCATTACCGGTGAATGGATCGCGGTCGAGTGTTGGTGAGTCTTTGAGGCATATTTCCGATGACCTGTCCTTATCCTTGACTTGCAGGACGTATGAGGACTCTGGCGACTTCGGCTTCGGATCCGCTTTACGCCCCAGATTATCCCTCGCGACTTCCGATACCGACTTCGTCCCTCGCTGCATTGCTCGCGCGACTCGGACTTGCGGCGACACAGGAGATGCAAGATGCGTTATTGGTTGCCTTGACGGATGTGAGCTATGATCCGACCAAGCTACCAGCTTCGATTCAGGCGCCCGTCGTGGAAGGCGCCGAACAGCCATCATCATCAGTGGAGAACAATACTCTGCTTTCATCGCTTGGGAATGCTATGCTCGGCTTGTACGCCTCGGAACACCTAGCGACGACGTATCCCAACCTCCCTACACGCGCTCTGAAAGCCCTGGTATCGCTCCACGTGGGTCCGAACGCATGTTTTGATGTTGCCAAATCGTTGGGCGTGGGTGTTGCGAATGGACCGTATGATACGGACGGGACGCTGCGTGCCGAGGGGAATGCGGGGAAGAGTAGGAAGAGGAGTACGGCGAGCGCTGGTGTGCCTGTGAGGTGGGTGAGGGGAGAACGAGAAGGTCGGGAGGAAGGGGATGCGAGGGAAGGCAAGAGGAGGACGACGTGGGAAGAGGTTGTGGCTAGGAGTGTGAGGTCGTTTGTGGGGTTGATATACCAGGAAAAGGTGAGAGGTTCGGTCATGCGTTGTGGGATGTCCGGACTAACTCTGTGGCTCAGGGCATCGCCGCCGCTCGCAAATTCGTTCATGCGCATTTCTTGTCGCGGCACGTCGACGTCGCCTCGACGCTCAACTTTCGAAACCCGAAACACGTGTTGAGTGTCGAAGTGAGAAAGTTGTTGGGCCAGGCGGGTGCACCGGAGATGGCGGGAGTTCAGAGTCGGTGAGCATGTACGAGCACGGGAAAGAGGTCGAGCTGATCTTTTGTTTGCAGGATCCTCGCCGAATCAGGGAGACTCTCTCTTTCTCCAATCTACAATATCGGCCTCTTCCTTCCTTCCGGGCTTAAGCTTGCAGAAGGGTACGGATCGTCCCTCCGCATGGCCGAACACCGCGCCGCCTTGAACGCGCTCACTTCAATCTACACGGCGCGCGGGGAACTTCTGGTCCGGGATCACGAAAAGTCGCACGGTGCGGAAGAGGTCGGGATGCAGCTTCCTACCGAGGTGTATGCGCCGCCACCAGAGTCGTCGCAGGTAAGGATGACAACAGCACCCGCGGATGGCATGCTTCGTCCCAATCCGACCAAGGAACTCGGATTCCGCGGGAATGTGTTGTTGGGGCGTGCAGAGGCGTTGATTGGAAGTGGCGAGGATGGCAAGGACCGAAAGATGCGCAGTGCGAGGCGGTGAGCGGACGGGAGTCGATTTGTACGGAAGGCGGCGGGACGATGGGTATACATATAAGAATGAAAACGTGCTGTTCTCAAGTCGATTGTTGCATATTGGGTACGCCACTCGCAGGTACGAGTGCGATGGGTTGGCTATGTTAGACTTTCAAGCGTAGGGCAGGGCAGCCTGTCGTCTGGCGCGGCACTGCATACTAGTCAAGAGAATCGACCGTCACATTCAAGCAGATGCCTTTCTAGTAGAGCGCTTCCGTACTATGCTGTATCAGGTACATCTGACCGCCTGTCCTTATACTTCAAGCTTCCTTATCCTTGTCTAAGCTGATTATACTATTGGTATACCGTTCGATGGCGCCGCTACTTAATGCTTGACAACCGCAATCACGTCGACCATGCATCAGCAAAGGGACAAGTGCTGCAAACCTTGCCATCTGTTTCGATTCATCCCATCTTCCTGAGATCAGGCTGTCTGACCAGTATGGTGGAAATTGAAGTCATACACGCTGGGGCAAGGGCCATCACCCTGGTGGTCGCTATTCCCTTACGGCATTTGGCAGGAATTCCCAGGACCTTGATTGGTTTACGTGTCCTTCCCAAGCAGGTAGGTCTACGCTGGCCGAGTCGAGCAGCAGAGTGTCCTGTAAACCACGAGAGATCGTGATCAACAACATGGGTTTCTCTTTTTGACGCCGACCGCTCTGTAGGCTTTCCGCCCATTGTTTGAATGAGCTTTTTTTGGGTTCGATGTGAGGAATAAGGCAGCGGGAGGAAGAATTCGATGGCCGTTGCAGTCTGGTAGCATATTTTGCTCAACATTCATCTGCGTGAGGGGATGAGATCACTGGGGTTCCGTTTGTATTGTTCTCCACGTTTCGCTAGTATCGCTAGTTTCTTGGCCAGACCGCGGTTGGTCTCGACGACGCCAAATGGACATGGAGTGAGTACGGGCGTCGGAAGGTTGATGTGTACGTAGAAGATATATCATGTATGCCATCAACAAGAGCTGACATGCCAAGCGTACAGTATGGGATTGACAACAGAACTACACTGCTTCTGTCCATAAACTACCTCGGGCACCGGTGCGTTGTACAATCGTCGCTACCAAAAACAGACGCAAACCTATCATAACCAACCAAAGAAGCAATCAGCACGCAGATCATCACGATACGAACGACGACAACGAATGGAAGGAAACGTGGTGTTGATCAGAAACGTATTCTTTTGCCTGATACTAAAGTTTTTTTTCTCATTCGACGGTGAGGCCGGTCGAGGCGATTCTGTATAGTTGCATCTTTTCGTGGGTGGGGAGGGGGGGAGGGGGCGGAGGATGGAGGGAGACTTACGATTTGCGATGTGTTGGGAGGAAGAGTCAGGGTTAGAAAGGCAATAGGATCCTGGTTGGTTTATATAGTCGTGGTTTGTCGGCTGCAGAGCGAAAAAATGATCGGGCGCCGGCTAGAAGTGGATGATGTAATCGGATTCTCAGCGCAACGCTGAAACCTGTTGAAACTTTGAAACTGCTGGTCTCCAACCAAGTATGCGTTCCTTCGCCTGCGCTGGGGCAGCTGGATTGGACGCAGAGGGTCGTGCTTGGTGGTGCGACCATTCAGGGAGGTCGGTTGTTTTGTCGGATTTTGAAGAAATTATGGAGCGGGGGAAGGATGATCCACGGTATCCGGATGTTGAGACTTCTTCTGCGTGGACGATGTCGCTGTTTTCAAAGTCTTGGCCAGAGGCGGTGGCGCAGGCGGTGATTGACCTGTCATGAAGTATTCAGTTGAACGGAGCTTTGGCGACTGGGGATATTGGCGCGCCGCGAGAGTATGCGGGGTTGTTGCATTCGTTGGCGGTTGGGATGTTTGCGGATGGTTGGAGTATGGAGTTCGTTGCGGATTGGCAGCGTGAACGGACCAAGGGGAGCGGGGATCTGCAGACTAGTGGGGTATGGAGTATCGTCAGAGATCCAAAGTGAGTTGCCTCCGCGGATTTCGGGTTACGATCTCACCGTTCGTCGATAGTTACCTTGGTGACGCACTCGTCCACTTATCGATCCCGCTCCTCCTGTACGCCGACTCGCACTTTAACCCACTCACCCTCCTCGGCCCGCTCGCAAACTATGCATTGCTCCGCTACTTCGTCGGCGACAAGGAGAACGAAGCATCACAGGAAGCACGGTACGCAGAGGGGAATCAGAAAGAGTATGAGCAGTTGAAGGTGTGTCAGCGGGAGAAGAACAGTTTTTGGCCTGCATTGGGGGGGTGGGGAATTCGTGAGGTTGGGTTTTGGTTGGGGGTGGCGTAGTGGTTGCGGTTACGGAGAGGTTGGTTAGGTCGGGGGTGGGCGTTCGACTCGAGTAGATTTCTCATACTCGGCCTGGATCGATGGACAATTAAAAGACGCAATGCTACATCTATTTCATATGCCCAGTCTCTATACCCGACTCCCATCCCGCCATCTAAAACTCCCCCGGGCCCTTTCCAAAGTATGACCCTTTGGCGACCTTCAAATACGGCACACTCTCGTTATCATACGTCCCTCTCCCGACGGTATTCCCGCCCCATACGAGCTTGATCCCGTTATAACTGAGCGCAAAAAATATGATGATCGTTGCCAGCGCGACTCCGGTATCCAACGCGGCCTGCGTGAGGTAGTTGTACCGTTTCCACCATGCGAATGCTCGTTTCCGGATGAGATAGTTGAACAGGAAGCCAAAGATAAACCAGAGGCTGTATTGGGTCGTGTTCTGCGGAATGGGGCAGGGTTAGCTGGGACGCGTGGTATTGGACGGAGGGGACTTGCGGCTGGGGGAATGTTTCCCGCTGCGTTGAAGAAGATGGGAACGTTGACGAAGCGGATCCAGCTGTTCGGGTACCGCTTATAGAGCGCCCAGACGATGCAGGTTACGACGGGCTGCGATCGGGGGGAAAGGTTAGCAGTGCTGCGAGTGGGATGACACGGGGACACGTACGCCGATGAGGAAAAAGTACATTAGGCTGCTGTACACTTGGCCTGATTGGAACAGTCGCATGGGTCCGATCGTTCCCCAGATCATGGAGGCATTGTACACGACTTTAGAACCGTTACATCTGTATGCGCAACAGAGATCAGCGGAGTCCCGACGGGGAAGATGGGCGCGACTGACGTGAATCGGTCCTTGTTGGTTGGCTTGCAGAGATCTTCGATGTGGGCGTACATCCATCTCAAGACTATCGATGCGAGGGTCAGGAATGATTGGGGCTTGGTAAGAAATCGAGTGCTTGCCTCCGGTTTGGACCGCGGTGGAGAGCACCGAGGAGTAAATTTGCGCGACGAACAAGATTCGGGGAGCGATTTTCTGGGGCAGCACGCGTCGTTAGCTGGTTGAATTGCTGAGCGTGGTGTCCCCCAATGTACTCACCATGTACTGCCCGAGTTTCAAGTCCTGGGCAAAGTCGAGTCCATGCTTGACAGAGTTGTAGCCGTAAAACTGCAAAGGAATACTGGTCAGGCTCTGTGTTGGTTGTGCGTTCAGTGCTGCCCACCTTGACCATCATGTTCGCGATGGGTTTGCCTGGACGGAGACAGACGTTCCAGGGTTGTTAGGTGTTGTGGCTAGATAAGCCATGTCCCCCTTGGAGCTCACCTGGCCAGATGTATCCTGCAATCAGTTCGGTGATGATATTCAAGAATCTACGACAAGCGAAGATCAGTTCGCATCCGCTCGCCCTAGCAGATACGGGTTGAGAACTCACACTCTCTGATTGGTGGTCCCTTCCAGGAGGCCCTCGGGGACGATGAGCAACATCCCCATACCAAAGCAAATCACTATGAAACCCCAGACGGGTAGTTGAGTGTCCCAGTAGCGAATGGTGAAGATTCCGAGTCCCAGAATGACCGCCGTCAGAATCATATACCACCTACGATGCAAGAGTTAGATGAGTTGCTATTGCTCAACACGTAGTGCTTACCAGTCAGGCACCTCACGGTAAGCATTCATCTTGCGCTTGTGGCCATCTTCCCCTCCGGCACGAGAATCTTTGAACTGCAGAAGTCAATGATTATCAGTAGCCGCCTTCCTTGATCCCCGATTCAACTTACCCTTGCTACGATGTCTTTTCCACTATACAAAACCGTGTGAAACAGGATAGCCGTCACGGAAGCGAATGACAAGGCGCAGGAGAGACTATACGACAAGCTGATATACATCGGCGAGTATTGCTCGTAGCGTTCTTTGACAAACTCCAGGTTATGGTCGACGACTCGGCTGATGTTGTATGTCGCGCCGGTGTTGTCGTAGGTCGAACTCGATAACAGCGGCAGGCTGACATATAAAGAGGAGTGAGCAAGATCGGGTGTTTCGAGCCTACTTTGCTACTCACTATCCACCGTTCCAAACGTTGTTGTAATACAAAATGGGAGAAAGGAACAGGTAGAAGATGACTACGACCGCGAAACAGTTGGCGGTGATGTAGAACGGGGTCGTCAAAGGAGATCCAGCGTAGTTGATTACGCTCCAGTCGAATGAGATCGGGAAAAGTCCCAGTCCAGAGTTCATCTGCAAGGTTTCACAGCTGATCAGAACGGCTGAGGGACAACCGTGATAGACTACTGCTCACACCAAAGATAGTGTTGATCTTCTGGGTTTTCGGCCAGATCCAGGTCATGAACGCGAAGGAGGATAAACAGGTGCAGAGATAGTCTGGAAACCAGAACCAGACAAAGGACAGGATGCATGCGATACCTGCAGACAACGTGTTAACTCTGAATTGGATCCATGAGCAGAAACCTCGCGACTTACTGAAATATCGATATCGGCTGACTTTCCATCCGTTGGCAACGACACCTCTGTCGCTGTTTTCATGCAGTGCTCTGAAAAGAACCGTGGACGAGAGAGTCGATGGCCAGATGAGAGCGGCGGGATAAACGATCCATCGTCTAGCCAAGCCTGCGAGACCAAAGCTGCACGTATACGGTGAACACATGAAGCTAAACGGGGTATGCCAGATTGTCTTACCCAAGCATCTGGGTGGTAAGCAGATAGACGAAGCAGAATCCCGCGCCATAGTCCCGGTTCCAGTATACTGGGCTACTGATGGCGACGTAGCTACCGAGAGCGTACGCGCTACTCCCGGTCAGGTTGACGCACTATACCAGCAAGGGCGTCAACGGCTGAGCAGAGCGGCTACCAAGAGAGACACTCACGATGACGATCAAGGCGTGTTCCTTGATAGTGAACTTGCCTGGATTGAGACGGAAACCATATTTTGAAGTGCCGATCCTCATCGTTGGCAACTTTTCCCAGGCTTTGCCGATGGGAAACAACAGGATTTGTGCGACTACATAGCCTATCGTCAACGAGGGCTACTCAGGAAAGGTGAAGGTTATGGGTCAGGGTGCTGCAAGAGGCTAAACCTCCAGCACTTACGTAACGGAGACTGCAGATAGACATATCAGTGACATTCCTTGGTATTCGGTCTATTTTACAAACTCACGCAAAGAATTGGTTCACGCCAGCAAACAAGATCACGAAGAGAGTAAGGAGAAACCACGTGCGGAAATCTAAGGGGATTGATACGTTGAGCGTTCCTTCTACAAGTGCTATTCATGTCGGATGCTCACGATTGATCTGGATTGTGGGATCATCGTCAGTTGGAACACAGGCTTGAACTTCGGGAAAGGGTGATTCATCGCCGTCGACCTTCCTCCTGAATGCTTCCATGGGCGTGACTTCGACAGCGTCATCGTAATCGCTCGACGACTCCGAGGTACGCCCCTTCTCCACTTCGGCAGCGTATACCTTTTCATCATCCTTGTCTTCGACGGACTTGGGGGTTGAAGTGCCGGAATCATTTCTGTGCTCGATATCGGTGTCGTTGGTCGCTGGTGCCTCATACGCCAACTCGAAAGCGTTGTTTCCTGATGGAGTGAAAGGCCTGGAAGCCGAGACTTTCTGCCGGAGGTTCTTCAATACCATGTCCGGGAAAAGGATGGCAGAACGATGATGGATGGGATTTACCTAGCAGAAAACTCTCATGTCCAGAGGCACATGAACATCTTATACCCTCTGCAGTTTCTGAAGGAGGGAGAGCCGTTGCACAAAGGCGAGTTCCTTCTGAACTCTGAGGATCAACGCTCTCGCGTCATCTCCAGCGATGTCTTCGGTGCTGATGAGTTTGCGTGTATCTTCCTGCTCGAGCGATATCCGAGCGGGTAGAACCGAGATACGTGATAGCTTGATTTGTATTCTAGTCGTCTGGCCGCAGCTTGTCGCGGCACAAGCGGGATTGCGTCCTAACCTCTGTGTTCCTGGCCTCGGTAAACGATTGCCCCTTCCTTGACTCGTCGTCCGACACCCAGGACCAGAGGATTGCCATAGTGTAGAAACATGCTTCGGTCGGTACCGTGCGGGAGTCGTGCGGGTCATAGACGTCGGAAGACGGAAGATTCGGCTCATCAGTGCATCGGCTATTTACACAGTGGTCGCATCATCACTTCAAGCGGTTCAAGCAGTCTACCCACGAGCCTTGGACGTGTCAACGGCGGCACCGTGACCATGATATCAAATGCATGTCGATGGTGTTATCGAAGGTGACGCTCGTTTATTTTCGTAGCTATTTCGGTCTTTGGGTGATAGCACGTTATCAGTTGCGATCGTCCAACCGAGCAGGTATAGTGACGGCACAGGGATGGCGCAGGTCATCAAGTTGGATCATATGAGCAGGTGTCAACGATATAGGAATAGTGCTCGTGCTAACCTCCGTATGGGCGCATGTGGAAGAGAAGAGGTGGGACTATCGCCTCAGCCTGACGTGTTTCGGACCGAGAAGAATACTGCAAATCTGGTTGCCCGCTTTCCAACTGAAAGTCAGCCGTCACTGAGAAATGCTGTGAGCTTGAGGTTCACAATGCCTTGGTGCCCAAGTCAAGCTCAGCCTCAAATGCTATGTCGACCATGAGGAGTGCTCAACAACGAGGGCGATGGGGAGCCGATAGGAGCCGACCGAGCGAAGAGTGGTTTGTTTCCGTGTCTTCGGAGATTATTTCAAGCAAAGGTCCTTAATCGCGACTTGACCGTCGGTCTCTAGGTCCTAAGATCGCGACTTGTGCAGAGACCCGGTGGCTATACCTGTAACTTGATACATAGATGTTGTTGTTATCGTCCTTACACACAGGGCTATAGGCCATCCTCCGTCAGGCGGTTCAAGCTGGTCCTCGGCCAGGGAGTCTCAGTAGCACATCCGCTTAATATCGATGTGAAACATACTCCGACTGCTCGCAAGCTGAAATGTCGATAGATAGAATCATGTTACAAGTGACACAGCTGAACGATTCAGTACACACGGGATATCACGACAAAGCCCGCCGTTAGGAGAGTCTTCGACCTCCCTCCCACACCTAGTTCGCCTGCTCTCGAACCCTTTTGGCGGGAAGAAGTTGTCCACTAGCCCTCAAGGATTGGTTGACTTGTCGTAAAAGCTGCACATGCAGCAGTTTACAAGCCAACAAAGTGCTGGCCAGTTCCGTTTGATCAGCAGCCTCTTCGATCGGCTGTATCATCGTCGACATGTCCTTCTCCAGGTACCGCTTAAAGAACCAGACTAGATAACAAGATGAGTCAGCGTCGGTCGATCAAGTTGCATCGAGCTGTCTTACGTTTTTGGGGCGGTTGTCGCAGAGCAAGCTTTTCATTGAGGAGCCAAAGGGTGATGGCGTGCGTGATCGGCAAGAACTCGTTCGTAGTAGCCTGGGTTTGTGCTCCTTCGGCCTCTCGTACCCGCAGACTATCCTCCAAGTGAGCACCGGTGTAGAAGTGGCAGCCCATCATCATGGAGGTCTGGATGGTGTAGACGCTATGCTCCACGCCGGGTCGCTGGATACTAAGCCGCAAACGCAAGAGAAGATCAGCCGCCTCTCGCTGGGAATGGTCGCAGCAGGATTGATACTAACAGCAGGTCCCCAGGTCCGAGCAGAAAGAAGTCTATCCTTTGGCCACCGGGGTGATCGAGTCCTGATCGGATGATCCAAGCCCGCTTCCCCATCAACGGAATACCCGCGGTGTGACCTCCGGCGCCATCGCTGTGAATTTCGGAATATGCCCCCGAGATTCCTGTGATGCCATAACCCAGGAACAAGTCCAAGTGTCGTTCCAGAAAAGCTTGGTCCTTTTTCAAAGAGCCGAGGCCGTAACCTTTTTTTCCATTCTTGTTGAGATCCAGCCAGGGGGCAAGGTTCTCGGCCTCTTCAGCGGCTTTGTCCTCTTTCAAAGCATCGCTCGACTTGGTTGTCTTGTCGCTGGGTTTTGGCCCCTGCTTGCTCTTCCCGGACTTTGTTGCATTTGGCAGAATCTCATTTGGCGGGATGACTGCTATCGCTAAGTCATTCACCACGTCGGATTGTCATCAGCTTATGCAGAACCCACCTTTGAATTTCGGGAAGAGTACCGTGACCTTCCTGTACTCTGAGCTGTCCATCAACTCTTGCGGGTTCTCGTACAGCCCTCTCTGCTTCCGCATTCCAGAGCGGAACGCCGATCGCACTTCTCGCACAATGCCTTCCAAACTGTGCGTGAAGTCCAAATCAGATGTTAGCTTTGTCATTTACCAAACGCCGGAAATATCTTACTTGGCGACCTTTCGAACTTTGGGCTCGCCCGAGAGCTCAGACAACTCTAAAAAGTTGTGGCTGACCCGATGTGCGCGGGTCATGAGGGAGCGCTGACCCTCGAACCTCTTAACGGCGTACGTCAGCGACATTTCGGGCCGGGTCACGTCCTGCCATTGTTTCCCTTTGGCTCTCGCTAGATGGCCGGATTGCGCTGAATATCCGACGTCAGTTAGAGGTTCGTGGTAACGAGTATTATCGTTGCACTCACGGATGCTGGCTCGGGGTTTGCGGTCATCTACGTCCATTAGTTTGCAACATGCGGCGAGGCAGGTGATCACGGTGGACTGGAAGCCGCCCGTATCCTCTTCGCCGCCCGATTCCTCGTCTTCGTCCACAAACGTGTTCATCTCGATTTCCAGCTTCTCGATATCCTGACACATGTCCTTGGCATACCCTCTAACCACAATCGCCAGCGTTCCGTCGTATTCATGGGCAGCACTGCCAAGCGGCGTCGTCAGAGTCTGTCACGATATCAGTGAACGATAACGCACCTGAATTCGGCTGCGTCCCGGTGATCCTCGCTAGCGTCGTAAAATCGAACCTGGCCAGACGGCAGATCGCTACCCAGCGCCGCCCGGTTGAGGTGTCGCACGACAATGTCCTAAAATATTCATCGAGGAAGGTTCAATCGCTGCGCTCACCGAAGATACTTCGACAACTTACGGAACCTTCATATACTGGAACGACGATTGCCGAACGTTTCGTTTCGCCTTCGTTGCCGACGAGCTGGTGGAATCCGACGATCCGGTCACGAGAGATATTCTGATCCTGATTCAACTCGAAATCCTCCTCGCGTTTACCGAACGAGGCGAAGACGTCTGGGTGGTTGGCGAGGAAGCTCGAGGGAATATCGCCGAACATAGGGAGTTCCAGCGTTTGCCCGCGATCTGTCAAAAGGTCCGACTGGTCCGCGAACCCAAGGGTGCTTCGTTGGGAAAACAAGAATTGCTTCCCGCGGTACATACCCATGTACTGCTCGGGCAAATCTTGTTCACTGTGGGCCGCAAAATCCCTCTTGTCGTTGGAAATCTGCCTCCTCGTCTCTTCGTCCACCACCACCTCGTCCGGCTTTAAACGCTTTGAACCCGAATGCACGTGATTGTCCGCCGTCTTACGCTTGATTCGCGTTGTCCCTTGCTTTCTTGTGGCCGCGACGACGGGTTGATCCGCCGTTTCCCCATCGTTCCCGTCCTGACCATGTTCGGAACGGCTGAAGAGACTGTCGACGTCCATCCCATCCGGTTCATCGCCGACTTCGCTTTGAGTCAGATCGGGAGACATCGGAATTGAGCCACCTCCAGCTTCAGTGTTCTGTTTCGGGCCGGCGACGCCGTCCACGTCGTCATTGCCATCTTCAGCTTGGTCCTTCGCTGTCTCGGCCGGGGTTCCTTGGTTTTCCGCAGCGGTAAGCTGAGCGGAGGCGTCTTGCAGGCCTGCAACCACGGACACGGCGGACATGACTTGTTGACCCGAAATCGGATCCGCCGTCCCCTTATCGTCCTTGGTGTTCGCAGAAGGCATCGAGATGCCAAGTGAGGACGATGCCGTTGTCCCTTTACCGGTATCTTGATCCTTGCCAGCGGGGTCGACGTCTTGAAGGACCCCGTCGCTTTCCGGAGCGACAGACTTGTCAGCGACCGTCACAGGTGCCTGCATCAGTTGCTGATTGGCATCGGATTCGGAGATGATCACGCCACACGCCGGCGAGTTCGGCGAAGGAGGATTCGCGACATCGGAACGGTCCACCATATCGGAATCGTCCGCGTGACCCGGCTCGGCCTGAACGCCAGAGATAATGTCGACGTCCATCCCATCCGGTTCATCGCCGACTTCGCTTGGGGTCGGATCGGGAGACATCGGAATTGAGCCACCTCCAGCTCCAGTGTTCTGTTTCGGGCCGACGCCGAGATCAGTCGCTCGCTCTTTGCTTGGTGTCTTCGGTACGGTGGACAAGACGGTGCTTGCTGGCTTGGCCGAGGGCGCATGCGATCCTACTAGACCGTTTTTGGCATTCACGAGCATAGTCAAATCAACCGAGTTCTCGATGGTTCCCTGAGCGACAGTTCCCGTTATTACGTCCGATAGCACGGAGTCACCTCGGTCGACGGGAGCAGTGACCGCCGCTTCATCGTCTGCAGAAGAGGATTGTGGTCGGCCAGGCACTTGGAGCTTGTCCTTTTTGGTAGATAGGCACTCAGAGTTGACGCCAAGTGAGCTGCGATCGATTTTGGCGGGCTGAGGGATCGGCTTTTGCTTTTTGGCCTTTTCTACAGCTGCTAGCTGCTGACTTGAAGAGGAAACCACTTCTGGATCCGCCAGGAAAGATTTCAGTATACAATCTGTGCATCGCTCGTGGAGTAGAATGCCACTGACCTTTCTCCTTCGATCTATTAGATGCCACCCACGCCTCTGCTAGCTTCCTAGCGGGTATCCAATGCTTGAATCTGACCTGACCCTTTGCATCTGTTCCCCTCGCCTGTTTGAGAAAATCCGTTGCCTGCTCCGGGGTTAATCGGTTGTCTTCGTATACTTTGGCGAAACTCTTGATCGTCTTCAGCTGGCTGATCCCACTCGGCATTTCGAAGTCAACAGCATCGGGGCGGCGGTAAGGGCGAAGCTCGAAGAATTTGAACCATTTTTCCGGCAAGTTGTCGAAAGAGGAATCGATTTGTTTTTGAAGCAAGGTGGAATCCGTCTCAACGTTACTACGATACGCTCGGCAACTGTCTCTAAACTCGGGGTCGGCGTCGAAGGCGGGAATGAGGTATACCGCGTGTTTGGAAGCGGCTTCCTCGAGTTTGGCACAAAGCGTCGCCCTGGCCTGGATTCTGTCTTTGCAAGATTCAAGGAATGTCGTGACGGAAGCGACGGTGTTGATGTCGCGTACGAGGAGCTGGCTGAGAAGTTCTCGAGAGTCCGCACCGTTTTCCATTTCCACACCAAGCTGGTTGGCGGCCTGTAAAAATTTACCCATCGTCCGTGGAGGGTTGGGAGCAGGTAGTGGCTGCGACATGTCTTTGGCTAGACAAAGAGGCAGAAGCGTATGAGCAATGGAAACGTTTTCTGATCGGTGAGGAAAGGAAGAACTTACCTGGCGGCATCTTCCGCGACTTTGCCATCTTTCTGAACTCTATTCAGCGAGACCGGGACAGTGAGTCGCGATTCCGTGACACAAAGCTACTGATGACGGAGAGGGTGAGATCAGTGCGTGTCGCTCGTCGGGATACAGCGAAATGGGAACTTGCGACAAAGGCCTCCGTTCGAAAGCGAGCGAGTATTACTATTGCCGAAGATGTGCGTACTGGAGGGAGCGGAGCGATCCACAACACACACCTGCAGATGAGAGGAAGGCGGAATCAGTGCGTGTTCGGAGACGATGCTTGGATTGAATGGGAGAGGGGAAACTTACACGAATCTCTTGCAAGAGACAAGAGCGGTTGGTGCTTCGAGCCAGGCTGGAGATCGACGAGTCACGTTACCGGGCGACAGCAAAGGACAATCCTGGAAGCAAAGCAGACAGGTGGGCGACGGAGTTCCCAGGTATTCAGCAACGCTTGGAAATATCACAACTCACATGCGGAAGGCGAACCCTCTCCGGTTTGCGCGAGTGATGAGGCGATTCGGTGATTGGCCGAAACCCGGCGAGGCGCGGCCTGGCCGGCACGCGATGTTGTTGTTGTGATCCGATAGGAGGTAGACGATCTTCCATCACACGGTTGATGGAAATACCCAATGATTGTCTGAAAAAGGAAATAAACGGAACCCTAGGGCTCCGACGGCTGCGACAGTTGGCGAACGTGATGGGAGGTGAGAGCGGATATGAGATATGTAGAGTCCATGACACTACATGCGCTGAGATGAGGTGATGCTTGCTCCGACGGGGACGAAGGAGGGTATAGCGTTATACAATAATGATGGTGGAACGAGGTAGTAACCCTCACAACAGATTCCGGAATAGCGGAGGCCGGAATTCCTAGCGCATCCGGAATTGGCACTACATAATTTCCAGTTTGCATGGTTACAAATTATGTAAGCCGGTTCCTGCACGCGCTTTTTTTGCGATCCGGGCTACATCCCATCTCGAGATCTTTGGCGGTCGAGCACAAGGGGGGTGAATAGGTCAAGCACAGCTTACTATCAGTACAACTACCATGGCATAAGGCTTGTGCAGATCAGGCTTGGTATGTAATCGTCATAAGCTCACGCTCAACGTCGCCGCAGCTAAACAGCAGAATCTATTTGGAAGATTCCGGTGCCTGCGTTCCTGCGTTCAAAGCGAGCAAGTATAAGTGCACATGTCGGACATTTCTCGTCGGAGCTAGACATCCTGACCGGCTCTCATCGTATGTCGCGATGAATTCCTCTATATGCCTACTGACAAATTATGTTTTACCGCTATAGGGAATCGAGAGCTGGAGGACCCCGCTCTCTGCTGCCCGCCCCCCTTGCTTCCTCCCAAACAGGTATCGAGTGGTAAGCCGCCAGCCGGTACGCTTGACTCGCTCTTCTCCTTATATGATCCGTGGTTGATTGACTTGGCTTCATAGACACCTGTCCCCACCGCCCAGTAAGGGTCAATCCACTGAGCGTCGACTGTCCGTCCAAGTT
This sequence comes from Naganishia antarctica, assembly GCA_025758675.1. NCBI lineage: Eukaryota > Fungi > Basidiomycota > Tremellomycetes > Filobasidiales > Filobasidiaceae > Naganishia > Naganishia antarctica. The sequence continues at coordinate 27,208 of JANGFJ010000156.1, read as the reverse complement.
TGGTTTCTAAAGGAGGGCGTGAGGAGAAGCTCGCATTTTCTTTCGATCCCGTGATCAGCAAATCAAGAACTTTCGTCCGTAGGTTGACTCGGTTCCCGCATGGAAGCGCTGTGTTGACGCCATCTCAATTCCTTCAGGAGCAAATGAAGCTGAACCCCCGAGCGCTGGCGAACAAGATGACTTCTCAGCCAATCCCGATTCAGCGTATGTCTCTCAGCACGTAAATCGCGCACCGTCTACACAGTCTGACCTTGTTCAAACATAGCCCAACTATCCTCAACCGTCGTTTGCGCCCGACATTTCAAAACCAAAAAGGTCTATGAATGCGTACATCACCAGGCGCAAGCCCGGTACCTACGTTCCTGGCACCGAGACACACCCAGCATGCGACGTCACCTGGAAATATACGGCTTGTCGGGGTCATTTTCCCCAGCGAAGAACTTCCGAGAAAGAGATAAAGAGCAAGATCGGTGGTCGGTGAAGATCACCTCACTGGGATCATTGTGGGTAGTAGAAAGGCTTGTATCAGATCTTTTTACCACTGCAGTCTTCCGTCCGTATTCATTCGTTGTAGCTAGGTCTCTGCAATATGGCTTGGGGGTCGTCAGTGCAAGAACATGCTTTATCGGCGAAATCAGGCTGAACATGAATAGAAAAACGAATAGCAAAGTATACAATGGTCGCTTTCCTGGCCTACGTTCTCGTGTTTTTTTTTTGCAAGTCTTTCCTTCAAGCCTTTCATTCAATTCGCTCCTCCATGTCACCATCACCCTCTCCACAATGTTGAGAGTCTCAGGACGTCTCGGTGTTATCAACTACGCCCGAGTCTTGCCTTCGCAACTCTGGAATCTCAGCTAAGAAAAGAAGGAAACTCAGTCAGTACAATCTCTCTGACGCCCTGGTTTCGAGTGCTGCTGACTCACGTTTGTTGCCATGCCAAACGATGTCTTCCGGAAGACTGTGATCCTTGTGTTCTAACTCTCCCAAACGACCTGTGGATGACATCGTCAATCAAGATAAATCACACTATTCTCGTTTCTTCCCACTGTTGTACGTGTTTGGCTGACCTTTGCGACAGGCTGATCCCCATTGTTCAAGGTCATGGACCAAAGCCTTCATCGCTTCTCGGTGAGTTCCCTGAATCCAAGTCCTCTCGCCCACTCCACCGCTTTCCCACTCCTTCCTAGCCCAGTCGAGAAGCTTCTCTCCCGTTCTGAACTTCTTCAGCATGAAACTGCACATGCCGTAGAAGATACCCTTGCGCACCCTCCACCAGAGTTCCATGTCGTCGGGGAATGCATACGAGTCGAAGACGAAAAGGGCTCTAACGGGACTTTGAAGCGCCAGTCCTTCGAGATTGGCGAACAGCTCGTTGTAGTATCGAATGCGGGTGCTGTCGTAGGCAGGCATTGCGAGTTTCAGGAAAGCAAAAGTCGAGAGACAAGGTGAGCAAGCTAGTCTTCACGTCCTCGCGGATACGTACATATTGAGTTCCCCAGCTGAAAAAATTGGGCTCGCAGCTCGAGTAACAAGCTCGAACAAAAGCGCTCATCTTGCGCGTTTCAGGTTCATGCTCGCTTAGCAAGCGCATCAAACAACAACCACTGAGCATCTTGCGCAAGTGCAGACGCATTACATTCACGTAAACCTGCAAAACGTCCTTACCTCGAACCTCCGTACTATGTGGATCTTAGCAGTCCTCAACAATTAATAGTCTCAGTCGAAACAAGGTATCTTCAACCTGGATTCGCCCTGATTGCGGCTCTGCGGAAGTTTCCCGCTTTCCAACGTGATCTGCTAGGGTTGGGGTGTCGTGTGCGACGTCAACCTACGGCCGGTACCACTGTGAGTACAGTGAGGGATCTACAGCCTCAACGGGTCCTGATCTCGACACCCTCATCTTGATCGATGGACAGATCAAGACACCTCCTTCCAAGTTGCAAATCAACCGACATTTCCTCCTATCCGATTCTTTTGTCGTCAACTGTCGTCTGGTAGCAATCATCCGAGAGGTTGTCCATGTGAGTACGCGACTGCTTCACATCCGCACACACCGCTGATGCTAGAGTACCAGACCATCCAGACCACCCCACGAAGAGGAAACAGCCAGCAGAGGCTTTGCGAAGTGTGGAGAGCAAGCAAAGGTCAGCCCTCGTTACTATCTTTGGTCGCTCATACTTACAATCCACTTTACGTAGGACCGTAGCGATGAACCCCCCAGTCGCAGAATGCTCCGTGTGGGATACAATGGACTTGTACTTTAGGGAGGTCCCGGAAGGAGATTTTGCTTTGAACGACAAGCGTGCGGCAGATAGACAGCTGAAGCACATGGCGGAGAGTGTTATCGCTGGAAGACCCGCCGACATCCGGTTGGATACCATGGTTGAACCGGACGAGTCGTCGTCGACCACACGGATCGACGCAAAGCTCGACTTCGACCGCTTCATCGACGTCCTAAAGCGACACAATCAAATCGAGCCACTTTTGCAGAACCCTCTCAGCCTTGTGTCTCAACAATCCACCAAGCCTTCGGATCAGGCAACTCCCTTGCAACGTCTGCTACGAGAGAAAGCTTTAAGATGTACGCCCACAACTAGGTCTGAGGCGGAAGTTAAGGAGCAAGTTATACATGAAAACAGATCAGAGGGACAACATGCCCGAGCGCACCGCGATATCTCCAAAGCACCCACCCCACCCCTCAATCGACAGTATCTTGATGTGAAACGATCGGAGCGATACCCGAATCCCAAAAAGCCGTTCGGCAAAGTACACGGCTCGATCGACAACGGACAGCGTCGGCTTTATGTGTATGACAAGGAGGGCAGCAAGATGACCGGGATACGTGCTGTCCAATCAGCCATTGTGGACGTACCCCATTTCAGAGAGATCGGATCTGCGGCAATCGGGATGTACAGCTACCTGATCGTAGAAAGAAACCTTCCACACGGCCAGGACACCCTCAAGATCGCTCTTTGGCATGCGGAGCAAGAGTGGGAACCCGTTACCATCATGCACCAGTCCCGCGGCGAGAAGCTGGATGACAGCCGTCAAAAACCCCTCCCGTCACCCGACTGGCATTCGATGACATTGGCGACGCCTCCGACGTCCGGGCGTTCATTCAGCCTATCGTGTACATGGGTCAAGGATGATCCCAGCAGCCACAAAGTCGAAGTCAGAATCAAGGGGATCAAAGGGAACATCAACGACGTCAAATCGAAGTACTTGAAGAGCACCCCCAAAGGCGATATTACTGGGAAGGACACCCACGCCAGCGTGACGGGCCCATACTACATCTCAGATTCCGCCAGGGAAGCTGGACCAAATGCTTCGAAAGGCAAAGCTGGAGGTCAAAAGAAAAAGCGAGAACCGAACAGAGAAGGACTCGCCGATTTCCGTGCCAGGATGGACCTCTTCCTGTATCATCTACTCGTCAACCTGGATTATCCGATGAAAGCCGCCACGATCCATGTTGCGTGGCGCGCTATCGCCTACAACCAATATTCGCTACCGCCCATACGGTTGTTCGATGATCCAGAATACCAGGTTCGAGTGGGGTATTATCGCGTCGCGACTTCGGCAAAGAAATGGAAGGACAAGAACACGCCGGAGTTTAGTGGACGATATTACTTGGAGATATTTGGGGGAGCAAGCGCGGTTTACCTGTATCACTTACTCCGAGGTAGCGCCCCCGGATATCGAATGTGCCATGCCTCCAGGCCTGGGGATTACTATTGCCGACAGCATAGAGTCACAACTCAAAGACAAAGCCCCGGAAGCCCTTGTCGATGGTGTCACAGTCACAGCTCACCGCCGACTTCAACGATGCATACGGTTCTTGACTGTCAACCTTTTCCAAATGCGAAACGATGTCAGGGCGCTGCGAATCGCCATATACAGCTTCACAAGACGACTCACAGTGAATCCACGCAGGCCCTCCGGAGCGACTGGATGTCGCTCACCGTTCGCAATAGAGGGGAAGAACGGTGCAGTCTACCTCTCGCAAGATTACGCCTTCGGAAACGTCCTCGATGACTTCCCGTACACGAAGAATCGCCGACTCTATACAGGGGTCCAGCTCGGGCCGGGATGGGAGGACAAGAAGGAGTTTGCTTTATTCCAAGTCAATGACGCATATCGTACTTACGACAGTGTGAACGCCGCTTTGACGTATCTAACCACGTATATCGACGCTTGCAGGGAAGTGGCCGACGACGATGAATTTTTCGCCGAATATCGATCGGACCCGTGTATACATCCTGAACTGGATGGGTCTCACACCTGTGCAGGATGTGAGGAGATCGTAAAGTGCGAGGAATTGGCCGCCGACATCGGGGAGGAAGCCGTTTGTCAGAGATGCGTTGGAAAGGACGAAAAGCCGCCGGACAAAGATGTAAGCTAGTCAGAGTCGTTCCGTAACATATAGCTAAAACTCATGGCATCGACCAGATTGCAACTATCAAGACAAAGGTGCCCTCTCTTTATTCCGGCCTTTCCAGGAAATACAACGGTCAAATGGCCTTGATGAACACATTCCAACCAAGCGAAAAGCGAGCGGTGTTTATCGAACCACTTCGCAAAGCCGTGTCTAACCTCCTGGGCAACATCGTCCGAGACGACGGGGATATAGTCGATCAACTACTGGCGCCTTTGACACTGCCGAAAAGCTCGGAAAACAAGCTGATACGACCCGGGATCGGGTGGCGCGCGATGGTATCCTACAGGCTAGAAGGCACGACCACGAAAATTACAATGTTCGACAGTAAAACCAACTTGCGAGTGACGTCGGTTGGGCTTAATCTCCTTTCCTACACTTGGGGGGAAGGTATAACCATCAGGACGACCCTTTGTATCGCCAACTGGGCAAACACTAGCGACAAATCGAAATTTTCCTGCCTGCCCACCACATCGAATACGGGTCTTCCAGTCAACAGAAGGCAAAAAGATGATCGAGCACCTCGAGGAGTGCATCTCTATGGCATCGCTGGAGGGAGGTATCGCCTGGACTTGCAAGGCCCGTTTGAGGCAGCCCGTGTCAAAACTCAAACAATTGATCGATCGGTTAGGATTGGGATTACGCAAGGTAACTCGACTTCTTCCCGGGTGGCGAGTCGCGTCTGATGCTACTCTGGAATCCCAAGCGCAAGTCTTAAACGATCTGCCGAAGGGGCTCGGGATCTCGGCCATCCTAATACAAAACTCCAAACGTCGACGCGACCAGCCACTCGCGGTAACCCCAGAAGCCCGTCAGCTCAACAAAGTCGTAGAACAAATGTGCGAGCGGCTGCATCCGGGCAAAGGGCGTCGATTGCCCCGAGGCAAAGATGGACTTTACAGTCCATTCTGCGGCAGTGATAACAAAGACTGGTGTCTTTCAAAGGCTGTCAAGGTCTGCAAGGAGCGCCTCTACCGTACTATCTTTACCTGCAACAAAGGTCAGCTGCGTGATACGCATTGGAGCTGGAAAACCCACTACCTTGTAGCCGCTTGGGACACTGTATCCAACTACGGTGTCGACGCCTTCACAGGCTTCCCGTTGACTTGGGAGAAACGATCACCTCACAGAGGTTCTTTCGGTCACATCAAGCATGGTCAACCTATGCTGTGCGGCTTCAACACCTCCAACCCAACGGATATCTCACAATTCAACCTTCTTTTGAAGAACATAGCCCTGGAGTCCTGGTCCTTCAACACCTTCAAGTCCAATGCACCTGAGCGCCACGTCAAGCAAGCGGTGCGACGTATTGTCACCTGGGAGCACTCTGTAACAAGGGACGCGAACGCGTCACATATAGGGGTGCTGCACGCCACCTCTTTGGATCGCAGTGTTTGTGACAAATCATCGAGTCCTATCCCAATGGATGAACGCAAGGCAGCAATATCACCAAGGCCGGCTTCGCCAAACAGTGTCAAAGAAGCTCCTGTCGCAAATAACACCTTTCGTGAACAAGGTCCTAGCCTGGGGCAGCTTTCTACAGCGCAGAGTAACCTAGTCGATACAGTCTTCCGTGCCGCCCGCGATCATCAAGATGCAGCAGGAGACTTCTACGTGCTTCAACACGATTATCACCGCCTAAGCTATCGGGAAATCCGTGAACTAGACCCCGATGGACACGAATCGGATGCCGGCCGGTATTTGGGGGATGATACACTGTTGGCGTACATGAACATGATCGCTCGACGACATGGGGAGAATGCAACTGTCATACCGCCGTCTGCCCTGGCGAATTGGGGAATACCGGGTTTCGTTGCCGCATTGCTTGGGGACTTCCCCAACCTTCCCGGACACGTCATGATAACGGCATTTCACGTTGGAAAGTCAGATGCTGGACACTGGGTGGCAGCATACATTGACCTCCGGACCCATTCCATTGAGATCTGTGATTCGCTGGGCTCCTCCGATAACAGTAGGTCAATTGTTCCTTCAAGTTGCCAGGGTCCATCAGCTTACATAGGCTTACTTCTCCCAGCAATCCTGAACATGGTTACCGAGCTTGTGGTCCCGAGGCTGAATACCATGGCTGGTGGTAACTTCTCCGTTGTTAGCCTCGTGTCCGACCGACAGCCAAACCTTTACGATTGCGCGTTGCTGAACCTGGAGAACACGTTGCTGAACCTGGAGAGACGTGCGAGGTCGACTTCTATAGCCGCAGCCCATCCGTCAGTTATCAACTCAGCCGACATGCGCCGACGACTTTTGCTGGAGCTTGTCAATGGAGAACTACTGGGCCTGCAGGATCGGGATCTCGCCGACAATGCTGCGGGAACTCCTGCCTCGATCATAGCAATCCCTAGTTCGCCAACTGTTGTCAGAAGCCCCGCATCAGACGCAGGCCCAGTCGCCCGCTCGAAAACGCACGACATTCTGGTGGTTTCCAGTTCTCCGGTCTCACGTCCGCCGGTCGTTGCGGAAAAGCCCAAAACAGACGGACAACGAGTAAACAGCTTGGAGAGGCAGGATATCGTGATGATCTCGTTCTCCGGTCGAAACATTGCCAACCAAGGGCACGCGGCCACAAGCAATCGTCTCGGACATGAAGAAAACGCTTCTGTTATAACCGTACGCTCTTCATCCCCACCTCAGCAGTCCGCACCACGAGGCTCGAAGCGGACACAGGAACTCCGGGCGGAGAGGTTCTCCGGGAAGAAACGACGAATTATATGGTCGGATTCGGATTAACGCTTGACCAACGCGATAAAGGGATCTCTCATGGAGCCGAGCCACCCACTGTGAATCTGTTCAGGCCGTCAGTATGTTGTATGTTTCAGTCATAGCCCGTGGTTTATAAGTAGTGCTTTTGTCAGACGGCTCTGGCTTTACTGCTTTACCCTTCATGTAACTTGTACATTCCATTGGGGAATCGTGAACCAAACAAACGTCGCTTACCCTAACCCCTAACCCCGACCTAGGCGCCGGCTTGTGCAAGCAGGGCGCACAGCCATTCTCAGACTCGAGCACGGCCCACATAATCTCACCTATCGACAAATCCGAGAACTGGACCCCAATGAACATGAGTTAGATGATAAGAGGTATCTGGGGGTGGATGCACTGTTCGCTTATATGAGGATGATCGCTCGCCGACAGGGGCGAACAACAACCTCCATCCTTCCCCCAACAATCACTAATTGGAACGTTCCCGGGGTGGCATACAATCTCATAGGCGACCTCGTAAATGTCGATACTCGATATATCTTGACGACGTTTCATTTTGGGGCAACAACGCTGCGGGAGAACCTGAGTTGACATGCCTTTTTTTAACAACGCAAGGCATGTGCAAATATTAACCGAGGGATACGAAGGGAGACACCGCCGTAGAGGGCGACACGAGTCACCAGACTGTCTGCCTGATGGTCATGCTCAATGCGTGACACCTGCCCGCCTTGCACGCGCCCAGTATCTGCGCCCAGTATCTGTTTCAACCGTGTAAGCGTGATCTTTGGCTTTGACTTCGGTGTCTGGACTTACTTGCGGAGTAATCGACATTTTTGAGTCGTTCAATTGCGTTGTGGGTCGACGTTGATGTCGCGGCGTTACGAGCTGATGAAGGGCGCGTTGTTGGTGGTACTACGGTGAGAGAAGGAGAAGAACGAGTATGCGTGGTGGCTGGCGAGATGAGACGTGGTTGGAACAATGCGTGGCTACGAGCGTGCTAGGGTATCAGCTTCGCATGTACGACAAGCGAGATGGCAGGCGCACCAAACCAACTCACACTTTCGTGGATCCACCTTGATCCGGGTCGAAAGATCCATTTGGATCGTCCGTACGACGCCTCTTGGTAGCCGGACGCACATTCCCAACGACTGAGGCAGCCGAGATGTCGTCGGACGGAGGTCCGGGACAGGCCCGCCGCTTGTTAGCTGTCGAGGGAAGGGGTAAACAGGTTCGTCAGAATTGATGCCGCAGGTTCAACCTGTTATCCTTAGCCAGCTGTTTCTCAAATGGATATGGTTAGAACGACTCAAGCGCTTTTGAAAATGTCCAGGAACTGACCTTATCGCGACAGATCGTTATGCACGCATCGATTGCGCCTAACGGAGTATAGCCACATGGATAATAAACCCACCAACAACACCAGCATCTCCATAACATAAGAAAACCGTAAGAAAAATGACTAACCCAGACTATGACTAACCCAGACTAGAAAAAAAAAAAAAAAAGGAAACCTTCTACAGAGGAGAATCGAACTCCTGCCAGCACCTTGGGAAAGTGCTATTCTACCACTAAACTACTGCAGAGGTGTTGTGTTGCCCCAAATTGTAAACTCTTGTCGTACATCGGGAAAGCACTCAGTCGACCGGACCTGCATAATACCATTTTGCAATGCCTCTGGTACGTGTTGCAGACACAGTCTCACGACTGAGCCCTGGAATGGCACCACTGCCAGCATCTGGCGAACCTACTGAAGGATGGGAAACTGCTATCGTACCACTCAACTACACAAAGGTGTATGGTCAGGAAGTATCTGCGTTTCTTACGGTCGGATTCTGAGTGAAGTCGCCTGAAACGATCGGGCCTCGCCTATCAGGACGTCAGTCAGTCCCACAGCGAACTTGACGAAGTGCTTCAGATCATCGTCACATCCATTCTTCCCGCTCCGCGTCCGAACCCCACAGTGTCGAACCCTGGCTTCGTATTCCCTGCACATCGCCCTATCTGAATCTTCACCTCGCTCAAACATGGCTTCATCCCCTGGCCCCGTCGGTAAGTTGGACTCTTCCATACTTGCCCTGCGTGTGCAGTGCTCAATCCACCGTCTTTCGTTACAGATCTTCGGAATGGTATGTCCCGACAGCTTCCAAGCCAGCGCAGCCGACAGTATGTATAACTTCGTCCTTCTGCAGCAATCGTTCAGCTCCAGGCATCTATCCGAAAATCCGCCCTCGAGGCAGCCAAGTGTAAAGCACAACCTACACCAACTCGGGCCACGTATCAGCGGACAAACTCTGGTCTATACGAGTCGCTCATCGCCATTCTGAAACACCTCAGACAAGATGTGACAGCCCTGTCGCTCGCATTTTCCGGCAAATCTGTCACCGTAGACGCAGCGGTGGTGCAACTTCCAAAAGTTGCAGACCACATGGGGCGGCTTGCAGCTTGTGTCATAGCGTCGCCGTCGGAAGGATGCCTGATGCAGGAATGGAGGCAAGATGTGGCAGAGGTCGCGGATCGTCTTGATAAATACTGCAAAACCCTCATCGCCCACTGCGACTCCCCGCAAACCGAACCATCCTCATCCTCGTCTTCACCACCTCCAGCACCCTACCTCGTTCAAACATCGTCCGTCTGGGCCGCCATAGACAAAATGATCCGGTCATCGAGTGCAGATGAGCCTTCCGCGATCAAGAAGAGCTGGAAGCAGGATCGAGAGTGTATGGACGACGCGATGGGCGAGTTCAAGGATTTGTTGGAAGAAGACGAGGGAGTGGGCGAGGAGGAGAATTTCAACCAGGACAGCGAGTGGGCCGAGCTTGAAAGGGAGCTGAATGGCGGAGGAGATCTTAGCGAGGTCGAAATGCAAAGAGTCAAAAAGGTGTGTTCGCCAGCTCGGTCGTTGCGTGCGTTTGCTGACAAGCCACATAGCTGGACACTATTGTAAAACTCATCGTCGTACTTCACAAGCGCTTCTCCACCCGCATACTCGATATTCCCGACCTACTGCATTTACCGGACCAGCTGAATCTTTCCCACTCGATATCCGCAAATTTCGACGCCTGTGTAGCTAGTCTATACCCGCCGCAGAACATGAGAGAGGTCAAGCAAGCAGCACAGGCGATGATTGACGATGCGACGCAGTTGTGCAAGCTATCGATACAGCAAGCCGAAGCTGCACAAAAGTCGGATCGAGATATAGCGGATCAGCTGGGCGATTTGCAAGTGACGGTAACGAAGAACGCAGAGACTGGTCAGCATGGCAACGATCTAAAGTGGCTTACGTTCTGGCAGGAGCAAATGGAAAAGGCATGTAGTGCCTGGAAGGGGACAGAAGCATAGCTCGTTAGGTAGCGCATGAACCTGCCTGCTTATCTTATGCCATACAAGTTCAAGATCATCTGAAAGACTGTTGCCCCAATACAATACGTTGCCAGTTATACAACCTGTTACTCGACTCGACACCCATCAATCAATCTCAATCACTTCCCGATCCATCTTGCCAGTTTGCCGTCGCGCCGTTGCCGGATTTCCAAGTCGCAATTGGGCACTATCCTGACGCCCTTGCAAGGTATCGACCAACTTTGGTATCCCAGCAACGTCGTCAAGATCCCACGCGGCTTTCACCCTGGCGTACATTATCGAACAGTCTATCGAATCACAGCGCACCTCGTCGCTCATTGGCGTTGAGGAACAAGAAGCACATATACGTTGTGCCGAGATAACGCGAGATTCCGCCAAGTGTAGTCGGGAGAGCAGGACGTGAAGCGTTGAGGAGATTTTCTCTGCTGCGCGACACCGTTCACATACGTTGAGCTCGAGATCTAGCATAGCAAAGGGGGCGGTATGTGAGCCTTGGCTTTGTGAACATACACCTGAAGAGGAACACACCTCGCTTCTGATTGATTTGGCCGCAAACCAAACAATGTATACTGGTAAACGCTGTATCCAACGTCCGACCAAGTCCTTTTTCCTTCTGATTCTGTCTCGATATGTATCGATGTTGGTTCGACGCAAGTTGCCGTTTGGGCATGGCGTTGTACCAGTTCTCGCAGTCGACACCGATCAAGTTGAGTATCCTATTCAAGGGGGGGATGAGTTGTCGGCGTATGTAGTATTCCGCGTCCAGCTTGAGTTCGCTGCGAGGGACCATCAGGACTTTTCGCGAGGATCATAAAGACATTCCCACACTTACCGATTGTTCAAAAGCTCCTCCGGCGCCATTGCTCGGTCTACCAGCCGGGAACCTTCCCCATTGGTGATAACGTATGGCACCCGTTCGCCGTATTCTGCTTCTGCTCGTGGATCCTCTGTGAGTTTTCGGCTTGCAACCATGACTCCAGGCGGAGGCGGCCCTCGCTCGCCGTTGGCGGGAGATTGGTCGATCGTCAGCGGTGTCAAAAAACGCGATGATGTCACATACGAGTAAGAGCCCAGCTTGACCTCTTTAGCCAAAGTGAAATCCTGTATGGAAACCTTGCCCTCGAGTAACTTGCTCCATTGCGTGGTACAGTAGTCCTTGATCCGTGAGATATCCTGGGAGCGAAACAGCTCTCTGGATGAACATCAGTCCGGAGGAATCGATGATTTCGTACATCGCGGAGACTCACTTGATCACCGACTCGACCATCTTTTGTCCGGCTGGAAAGCCGTCTCTTCTCACAGTCTCGATGCCCTTGGCGTCAAACCCAGGTTCGGTCTCGTCGATAGATTCGTATTTGAAACCGACGTATCGTTTCTTCGCCATAAGTAAAGACTTGGTGTAGACCTAAAACACGTGGGTGAGTTACTCAACCTGTGAAACAGTGACATCAATGCCAACCTTCTCGAACTTGAGCTTCACAGGCTTGGGATTGACCGCAGTAACCGCATCAGCAATCTCGTTGCCAATCCGGAATGCTTGATCTTTTGTGCGACCGGGCAAGTGGACGAATAACGAGTCTGTGTCGCCGTAGACAACCTACACCAGACCCCAATGAGTCTTGCGAACAACGCTCCGCATCAATGTACTCACGTTCGCTTTCCAAGCCGGATTGTTTTCAATCTGCTTGATAGCCTGTACCGTACGTTGTGAGTCAACATGGTCACAAAATCGAAACCGAAATGTTCCTACCTTTTCGAGGGTTTCTCGGCCCGTTTGAACAATGCTGTCTGCTATCTCTACACATGGCATCCGACCGGAGAAACTAGCACCCGTGTAGCCGTATGTAACGTTCTGTGAAGGAAAGAGCGTGAACCACCGCTTCCTAGCACCAGGACTGATGACTCACGGCCATCAACTTCAAACCAAGCTGTCTGGCATTCAGAACCTGCAGCAGAGCCTGACCACACAAAAGATGAGCGCAGTTCACGCCTGTCACCAGACACACTCACTTTATCGCCCTTCGCTGCCTTCATGCCCTGCTTGACCATGACACGAGTATCCAGGATCTCTGTCAACATCTTTGCTAGCAGGCTCCGTCGCAAATGTTGTTTGGCGTAGATGAGGCCATTGGGGGAAACTGTGGGACATGCGGTCAGAACGTTTCTCCCACCACCACATTACCACAACGTACTGGATACATGGTTCTGGAGCAATTCTAGTTCCCCAGGTGGTAGAACCATATCCATCCATCCCATCTTGCTCACGCCCTTGAAGCGCTCGACCCTGCCGAGGCATGTGGAGTAGCAGTAATTGTAGCCGATCATTACCGAAGGGTAAAGGGATTGAAAGTCGAGGACGAGAACCGGATCAACGTAGAATTTGGACTCGGGTTCGAAAATCAATGGTTGAGCCTCGGCGGCATTCTGCTTTCCAACCTGAAAAAGGCACAAATCTCTTTAGTTTGTATAAGCTGAACAAAGATAACTCGACTTGCCGCTTCTCGAGATGGAGAAATCAAGACGAAAGACTCGGGCTTGGCGATGCGGAACATGAAAGACTCGACTTTAAATTGCGATCCCCGACTCATTACTGAAGCAAAGTCGACTCCGAATACTCTGGCGAACTCCCTTTTCGAATATCATGTCAATGTGTCAGCTCCGCTGGCATCATCCAAGGGCGATGGCTCTACTTACGCGTTCTTGGTTGTAATCTCGGCGGCGTCCATCATCTCGATATACATGACGGTCTTGTCAATGAAATATCGCAGCACCTTGTCGACGTGCATCGGGTACTTGCTCTTGAACCATACGGTCAGCGTGGAAGCTGAGTAGTGGGGAAACCTGCAATAAGCTGGTTTAGTCACCTACGAGAGGCAAGTCATACGCCGCAACTGACCGTTGTCTCAAGAGATGAAACGCGACGTTCTCGAACGAATAGCCCAAAAGATTGAGTTCACCACGGAGAACCCGCCAAATGTTGAAAACATGCCTGCCAATGACCTTGAAGGCGGACGTATGCGTTTTATCGTAGTTGCCAAATCCACGACCTCCGCCAGTGACTGATTTGACCCGAGATATCTCATCCGACAGCTCCATACCTGACGAATCGAAAAGCAATCAGCGAGACGCACAATAGGAATGTCCTCTGGCGTGGCGTGCACACTACGAGTCCGAGTGAGCGCTCACCAAATTGGTTATACAGTCTTTGCGCGAGATAGCCCCATGATGAAGAGTGAACTTCCCAACCGGCGAGAATATCTGGATTCCACTCCCGCACCTTATCGATGATGTGATTCATCAACTCGAGTTCGTCTTCAACGTACGTAATGTCTACTTCCGGTAGACTGATCCGACCTGGATCGAGCCGCTTGTCTTGAAGAGCAATAATTCCAACGTGATAGCCTTCCTTGCCCTGATAGTCTGGCAAATCGATTTGTTCGTCTTGCAGGCAATAGAAAACGGCTGTGATAGGGTCATGTTCCGGGTCAGGTAGAAGACGTAATCGAGATGTGGCTGGAACAGGTCGATCAGCCTTGAACAGGACAGGGTGAAGTCGAACAACCCACCGAAGACCTCGAGAGCCAGCGTACTCATGGCTTGTCTTTCGCGATGCGAGTTGCTATTTTTCTTCTTCTGACTAACCGCGAACCCGTATCGATTGAGCTGTGTCGGACCACCCCACTGTATACGTGTTAGTTTTGCGTGCGGACGTACCGACCCTGTGACCCACCTGCGAAGCCTCTTTGGTTTTCGTATCGATAGCTGAGGGAGGAACGGTATTAGCACCGGCGAGACCAGGATCGACTGATCCACTCACCCTTGATTTGATTCTGCTGTTCCTCCTTTTCCAGCCACTGCAATACTGACTTTCTATCCGGCGGCACTGGTACATAAACCCAGTGCTTGATGGGTTCCGGCGGTTTCCGTTTACCCTTTCGAGGTCTAGGCTTCCGTCTCTCGAGTGCTTGAAAGTCAAACGAGGGTAGCTGCACGACACCGTCATATGCCAGATGATGAACGTCTGTTCCAAAACTTTTCGCTCGCAAGGGCACATCACTGTGTACGGAGAAATGCGGCTTCTGGTAGATGCAGTAGGGCTCATCGAAGTCTTCAAGCGTGGCAATCATGTCGTCTCGCGATAGCGGCGGTGGTACGTATTTCCACGAATTGGGCACGATAATATGTGCGGCGTCTTCCGAATTCGTAGAGATATCGTCCGAGGTGACGGTCTCGCCGCTGTTCGTCGGTCGAGCCTGAGTAGCCTGTATCGGATCATCTTGAGACAGGATCCTCACTCGTTTTCTGGGCTTGATGGCTTGACCCGAAATATAAGTCGGTGCGAGATATGACGCAGGTCCAGGTTGGTCAACGTCTATCGGATTTGATGCCTTGAGTATACCGTTCCCGGCGTTACTGACGGTCTCGTCGTACGCGACAGACGCTGCGGGTCGAAAGACATCTTCCTTGAACGTCGGCTCGAGCTCTTCCTGCCCGTCGTCCCAAGTCTCGCGATGTCGCTTGATCCCGATCGAGTGTACCAGCGGATCCACAGTCTCCTCCTGTGGTCCTGCATCTACGCCTACCGCTTCTGGCCTGTCCAAACCCGCTTCTGCGTCGTCCGAGTCTCTATCCCCATTCATCGTCGCGCGCGAAGCCACCAGATCCACCTCGTCTTGCGCCAATCCCATTTCCATTGGAGGCGACCGGTGGAGAGGAATGACCGTCTCGTCACTCATGAAGACATCCCCCGCATCCAAAGCCTGTTCCCGTGACCCGCTCTCCACAAACGGATTCCGCAACGGCACGCCGCCTTCTCTCCGCGGACCGAGGTTTCGCTGCTTGGACGGCGTCCCAGGCGATGGCTTGCTCTTGGCGAACAGGTTCTTGACGACGGGCGTCTTGATAGGACTACTTCCCCCTCTCCTTTCCGCCGACGCATTCGACCCGCTTCCGGGATAATACGGATTCTCCCCTGTTCCTGCACCCTGCTTTGTCGGAGTCGTAAATTGCCGCAGCTTGGACGGCGCAAAAGGCGCATTATGCTGTACTGGCGTATTCGTCTTCGTCTTGTCCCATCTCTGCGTCTTTCCAGGCGTACGAAGCAGCGTATTCTGTTTCCGCTGACTATGCATCTGCGTCAGTTTCGACGAGAATTCAAATGATTCCGCATCATCGCCACTGTCGAGATCGTCCTTGTCCATTCCTCCACCTCGAACATACTCGAGAATGTCATCCTGCAACTCGTCGAACCCGTTCCGACGCGGTGCCGTTCCCTCCTTGACCGGAGTGACGTCCATCGGATTCCGCTGTCCGTCCAATTCGGCTTGAGCAATCTTTTCTTCTTGCTTCCACGCGGCTTGTGTCCTGATCCTCTCGACCTGCTCTTCATCGACGTCCACTTCCCCCTCCACAACGGTCTCCTCCTTGAACGATGGAGGGCGCTGCGACGTGTAAATCACATCAAACGGGTTCGCTTCGTCGGTATCCACGACCTCGGTCAACATCCCGGGTTCGTCGATCCGCTGTGTCGGTTTGAGCGGCGACGAGGGGTCCACTACCGGACGAAACACCTGAGTCTGCCCTGGCTTCCGAACCGACATTCGTGACTGCGGCCATCCAGCTTCGACGCTTTCAAACGTGGTCATGATCCACTAAACATCATCGTCAGACCACATCACGCCACACAACCGCCGCAACTCACCTTGTCCCACTGCGCCTGATCCCTCGCCCTCGGCTTACCCAACGTCTCAAACTGCATCTTCACATACCCCCTTTCCCTCTTCTCCTCCTGCACCCGATACTGCAACATCTGCCACCACCGCTCACTCGCATCCCAATCGCCCCCCTTCCACCCCTCATCCTCTTGACTCAATCCAAGCCTAACCAACTTGTCATCCGCACTAGGCATCATCCCTTCCCGCGCGGGCAACCCCTTGGATACCCTCCGTGCCGATTCCTCTTCCCACAGTTCACGTACGGACCGGACGTGTTTTGCGTTCGGGTCGATGGTTTCCGGGTGTAGGAACTCGCGGAGCGAGTCGTGTAGGTATCGTGGTTTTAGGCGACGGCGGTTGAGGATGTCGTAGGGGAAGACATCGATCTCTAGAGCGTCCCAAGTTGATTTCCCGGGTAATGGTTCGTCTGCGTGGATATTGGCGGGGCGGACGGTGAGAGAGGTGTATAGTCCGTCGGTATCCGCGGAATATTCGGACGGATCGCCCTCTATACGATGGTCAGCGGATGGAACCACGGGCGACGAACGACTCACCTGGCAAAGGCAGCCTAAACAATCCTCCATCCAAATCAACCGATCCACACCCGTACAGATCATAATCAATCATGAACTGCAACTTGCTCGCCAAATGGCTCTCGTAACACACAAATTTCCTCCTCATGATACTCGCCCCCTCGAGCAAGCCAACCGCTCGGTAGATGTGCGACGGCGTGACGAGCGAAATCTTCAGATAATACTCGTACCCGACGTGATACCCATAAAACGGCACCCCCTTGACCAAAACGACCGAAGCAACATGCAACGTATTCGTATTCAACGCTCCCGCCCCCGGTTTCCCCGCATCCACATACGAATCCTGCCTCAAACTCTGACACAACGCCGCATTCAAGCTATTCGCCAGCCGATGCGTATACCGATGCACAGATTCCGGGTTCAAACTCCTCCCCTCTGGATAATCCACAAAGAAATACGGCCAAACGCCATGGACATTCACACACACCGACTGATTCCTCGCCGTCGACCCAAAGATCTTGATGAGCGGAACCCTCGTCGGCAACGCTCCAAGCGGGAACGAGGTGGCGCCATTCGGGATCGGAGAACGGTACGCTGCAGCCAATGCAGGGACGGGCGGTGTCATCGAGATGTGTATGTCGACAAGCTTGACGCGGAGGAAGGGTGCTGCGTCGTCATCTTGGGTGGACGCCATGGTGGCAGTCCCGGGGGATGGTCACACGTCGCAGGACAAGTAGGAGATTGAAGACCAGACGGACGAATGAAGCAGCCAGATCAAGAGGCCGGCAACAGGAGACTGGATCGGGCGCACCTCGCTGACACCAGCATCTGCCACAGTATCCTCCCTCCTCTCCAACTTGATTGCCTCGAGTTGGCTGTGGAATGACGCCACGGCGGACACCACCGAATGGCGGTTCGGTGATCAGATCACGAGCTTGAACGAACACTCAAGCGGTGTCGATGTCGGATTCCAAAGCGGGAAAAAGGAGACGTTTGACTTGGTCGTTTTGGCAGATGGTGTTGGCTTCCGTACTCGAAAGCTGGCTTTTCCCGCGGAGGACATTGAATTCAAGAAACAGGGCGTTTGGAAGTCGTGCTTTCATCCTTGTCACTCGTAAATGCTCAATCCGACCTTGATTCGCAGACGTCGCCTATTTTGCCCTGCCCCCCGACCCCTCAGCCTTCCATTCCGACTAGTAGGTCATCGCCAACCTCCCAGGCAAACAAAGCCTCAGCTTCCGACCCGGCGGAAACGGTGTGACGCAAGCCGTTTCTTGGTTGTATTAGGATATAAAGGATATGTAATCATTGACCGTGTGTGGACAAGCAGTGTTATTTCTGGTGTCGACTCGACCTTTCAGACCAAATGCGTAAAACAGACCGCTTGCAGCCGACGCTTTGTGGCTCAGATACCGTGCAGCGGGAAGCATCGACGCGGAACAGAGCCGTCCCAGCTGCGCCAAATGACAGCAGACATCTCCGCCCTCACCCCTCACCCCAGGTCGTTCACCGCCAGCCCCGGTGCTGGGGTCAGTCGCACAATGCATTCTATAAGTTTTACCGGTATGCAAAATCACTTCACAGAAGGACGGTCCCTTCCCTCCATTACTTTCTGTTCCATAGGGACATGCGCTTACGCATCTTGTCAACCTGCCTGGCGGACTCTTCGCTCGCTGTAACCGTGGACGATTCCGAATCCATATGATCCTTCCCATCGCGCTCCTCGTTTCCCTTTTCCAGATCCGCTCTCTGTTCCGCATGCAACATAATCGGTGAAAGCTCGAGCGGGGATGGCTGATACCCTTCGTGTTCATCGCTTTGATAATCTCGATCAATCTTCCTTGCGTTGTCCGTGAAACTAGGTGGATCGGGGAACGAGGCGAGACCGGTTCTTGCAGGGAAATGATAGGAGAATCTGGGGACATCCTGAAAGCCTTCAACCGCGAAATCAAGCTGTCGCTGGTCATGAAAGTTGCGAGTAGGCGGTCCGGGGGCCACCGTGGGCGGCGCAGGAGATGATGGTGGAGAGGCAAGAGTGGGCTGTTTTGGACCCCCGTGCAAGGTCCGACGGGCGGCGGATCGGGCGTTGATGGTAAACACAACTGAAAGACTGTATAGCTCCGTAATAATTTCCAAAAAGATCCAGAATGCCGTGGTTTTTGTGCGGTGTGCGGCCGGTTGCGAAAGAAACAGAACGCACATGATGGCGCCGCATAGATGTGTCAGAAGCACGGTCTCGAGAGTGAGTGCGATCAG
The DNA here is from genome assembly GCA_025758675.1 of Naganishia antarctica. Taxonomy (NCBI): domain Eukaryota; kingdom Fungi; phylum Basidiomycota; class Tremellomycetes; order Filobasidiales; family Filobasidiaceae; genus Naganishia; species Naganishia antarctica. Next base: position 8,195 of record JANGFJ010000156.1, on the reverse strand, counting down.
CCGCCGGATGACATCGTTGGCGTTGTCGAAAGAGGGAGACCTCGCGCGCCAGAGGCATCGGATCAAGGTGATGGTAAGGATGCCGTCGAGGGAAGCGGACAGGCCCATCCAGAGAATCGCAACGACCTGGCTGGGGACGCCGATCACACGTGAAGAAAAGCTTTGTTTGGAGACCCATGGGTCACGAGCCCACAAGAAGGCAGTAACGGCGAGTCTGAGGGGCCGGATTAACGTTAGATGTGTATTCTTCGAGACAAGACTGGACATACCCGATTCCACACAGCGCGGCGATGCTGGCCCACACCGGGTTAGGGGTTAGGGGTTAGGGCAGATTCTGCTTGATGTATATACGTATCGAGTCATCTTCCGAGAACCATAGTTGCTTTTTCATACTTGAATCATCTCATTCCATGCGATTATGCCTTTACGCTTTGTCAACCGACACCACTTCCCCCCCTTTACCATACCACAATACGATACTCTTGCCGCTCCACAACGACCCGAGCTCGCACTGCGCATTCCCTGCGCATTCCCTGCCCAAATCTCGTACCCGGCGTACCGCCCCACGAATTCCTCTACTTGTTGATCACTCATCCAAACGAGAATGGAGAACGGAGGGTATAAGATAGCTCCGGCAGATTCGAGGTATTCGTCCACTTGCAACAGGGATTCCAGCGAGTGAGAGAGGAAGGCCGGTTTCTCGAACGCCGGATCCTGGGCGTGAACCAGACGTACTTGTTCGTACCTATATTCGACGTGAGACGTGTGCCTTCACGTAGATGGCGAGATGGCACGCACGGCGTCATTTTCTGCAGCGAGAATACCTTCCAAGCATTCATGACTTCTTATCATTCACACAACAAAGTCAGAACCCTCTTTGGGGGATCTTTCCATCTCCAGGTAGGCAAACCGGAGGGCGTTCGTCAATCGGAGGTCTCGCTGCGCAATTTGCGTGCCGACCCTGCCCATCTATCGACGTATCACACATTGTCAGACACCTACACACCATTTACGCTACCCCTCACATACCTTCACTCGTATCCTGATGATGTGCTCCAGGGATCTTGAATGTTGTTTGAATACGGCTCACACAAAGCTTCGCAGGTGCTTGGCCTGTACAAAACTTTCCGTCGAAGAGCGCAAGTCCACATTCAGTCTATGGACGGGTTGATTCTTCAGCTGACTGTGATACCACTTACGATTCGAAGCGGGATAGCGCTAAGTACGCACAATTCCAGGATGACAAGGATAAGACAAAGCTATCTCACGGTTCGCTTGATAAATGGCTGAAGACTGGTACGGGTCAATGGTACCCGTTCGGATCTTCAGCGGCTTCGGGGAGTTGATACAGGCCAATGCGGGTTCCAACTGCATGCTTATGGTAAAAATCGATTAGATTCCAGGCAAAAACGGTAGACGGCTACGGACTTACGTCTAGGACTTCCCCTCCCTATGATTCATTCCGACCTTCTCGCTCAGCCACTCTCTCCACATCTGATCCGGAATCATCTATCCTAAAGGCTCCCAACATTCCCGCATCCTCGTCGTCGTGCGCCGGTTGGACGGTCTTGTTTTCGACGCGAAGGTCGTTGGTTGGTAGACGTGTGTATCCTGGAGGATAAGTAAGTATTTCAAGGAGCGGGTTGATAAAGGCATGTGAAGCAGATATCGGTGCGTACACATGGGAATCCTCCTGCAGGATAGGCGAGTCCAGAACAAAACATGGGGACGATCGCGTTCCGGCCCTGTTCGGATCGCTGAATGACAGGATGAGCCCAATGTTAGGCTCTGAGATCCAGCTGATATGCCTGCTTACCGGGAACGGTATGGTATTAGCAACGACGTCGTGGTGTTGTTCGAGTGCTGAATAGATCATAGCCGTGTCAAATAAGGGGAGACGTCATCAGGCAGTGCAGAACAACTTGAACATGGAATCGGACTTACCTAACTCTCCCGCGAACGCACATCACGGAGCAACCAGGAATGGTAAGCAGACACTCAGGCGATCGGCCTTCGCGATAGTGCGAATGGCACTACAAATCAAACGTAAATATCAGCGTCGAGGCGTTCAAAAAGGATCAGAAGACGACTGACGACTCACGGCTGAAGCAGAGCGAATACGAGATGCGCGCATAGGTTCGGTGGGACGCGGTAGCGGTAATCGATTCTTGTCGATTGTAGAGATGTGCCATGACGCCTTGGCAATCAGTCGGGGGAAGGTGAGAACCTAGAGGTGATGACAGGGCTTCAAGTTTCAATCGATGATGTGACATGAAGATCTGAGGAGTTGGATTTGGACATTCCGATATGCCCTTCACCTCGCCCTTCATCTTGCATTTGCTATCCGCTCTCGACTATATTCGTTCGTTCACATTCCCCTGTCATTCATCACCGTCCGCATCAAACCACTTCATCGACCTCCGGCGATCCTCAAGAATCTAGTTCCACTCAACCATTTCAGCAGCACGGAATAGTCATTCCGAGAGCGTGTTTCACGCAATACGCCACCTCCGGTAAGCGGAAGATGTCTCGATGTGACCTGAGCGAGAAGCTGATACTGAATGCATCGCGTCCTTCAGCTTCTCCGCGGCACAGGCACCTCACATTTCAGATGACGTAGGATTAGACGCAGTACTGGGTCGGATAAGGAGGAGTGTCGGAACAAGTTTGAGAGTTGGATGTTGTGGTCCGTCGTCATGACTGTTCGAAAGCCCGAGGCTCATTCTCGTACTGATCTCCTGTACTTCGCTCACAGACGGGGTAAATTATATCATGCAACACGTCCCCCCGCATCGTCAGAGGTCCGTCGAGGAGACGTGATCGCGTATGTCTTGTGTCTGCACCTCCGAATTCCTATTGCTCACGACGGCGTGGTTCCGTTGGCAGATAATTCTCGACTCGTAACGCAACTAGGAGATCTCTTTATCGTTGGTCCGAAGACTTGCGTTACGCCTGGCATCCCGGGCATTATGCGTCGCGCCCGGTCGACTATGACAAGCCCTCGCCTTCACCTCAACGATGCCATCATTACCATTCCGTACGGGACAAGTCAAAGGTTTGAGTGTTTGCGGCAATTTGGCAATTTGGCGCTTCGGAGTGGGCGGATAAACAATCTTGGGATGGTGGTAAGGTCTTTCGCCTCATGAAACATCTTGCACACCGCTGATACCATTTTTCGTCTATTAGACATCTTGTTCCAATCATCTCCAATCTCCACATGTACGCGAGCCTAGAGAGATATCCTCGCGATTCTTGCGATGCTTGTATGACCTCCGATGGATCCTTTGCCATCTCTCAATCCCACCGACGTTCCCTTGCGGGGATCACAACTTCGGCGTTTCATGTGTGGGATATCAAAGATCATCATACAGACGTACATAGTGTTGATACCATCACAAGAAAATTTGAACCCATCCGCCCTCCCAAGTCAATGCTTCTTGCTTTCCAGCCTGAGCGAGAGCAGACCACCTAAAAGCCGTAAATGGGTTTCCCGCTCCCAATGATCCGAGCCACCGACCGGGGCGGCATCTTCTTGACCCCCAGTCCGAACCGGAATATCTCGACTCTTCCCCCCGCTCTGCTGAATTTCCTCTGTCATACTGGACGACCCCAGCTCCTCCACCGTCCCACGCTCGTAGTCGTCTTGCACAAACAGCAAATTTCGACGACCCGTGACGTCCGCCATATCAACCTGACGTTCCCAAACGACCCGTTCGCCCGCTTTTATCCACTCCGTTCCAAATCCTCCCATCGACCCCTCCGGCGGCGAGGGTTGTTCGAGCCACACCGAAAACCTCTTCCTCCGCTCGTGATCAAGTGCGATCAGATTTAGGAGATGGTCGGAGAATGAGGTGTGAGGGTCTTGTTGCCCCGCGTATGGCCTGTTCAGTGCCGGCGAGGTGAGTGCCGGGAGGTGAATGTCCACTTTTCGGAACCTGTCCATGATGGGGGAAACGAGTTCCACGGGGTCACATAATTGCACCGGCGCTCTTTCGGAAGCAAGGTACCGGATACACAATTCATGAGTTTTCCCTTCCAACAAGTCGGCCAGTTCCCTGAGTAGGTCCGAGTGAGGCTGCAGGAGGAGCGTGATTTCTAGTCGTTTCGGACGGAGGAGGGCGAGGTGTTGGCGAGATACGGCGTTTGATGATAGGTCGAGGGGAAGACCGAGAGTAAAGCTGTGTAGGCGTTTGCGTTTGGGGGCTTCCTTGTTGTTATCTTTTCTCTCGTCGTCGTCGTCATCGAGAGAAGAGGAAGAAGCGGCGGGATCCTCACAGTCATCGTCATTATCGGCAGTGAGGCGAAGTCGCCTGGCTGGCGGAGCAGGAACAAGCTGCAGTCCAAACTTGAGGAACCGGGCAGGACTGACTAGTATATTACTGCTGAACGGCCATGACGGGAGTACGGAGAGTCGGCGCAGGTTGGTGAGTTTCGGGTGGCGGATGATGCGGTCTACAGGGGCAGGGGATGTACGGCGATAAGCTTACGGATGAGAGTGGAGAAGAGGGAGAGGGGGAGATGAGCAGAAGAGGACGTCATGCTCACACAGATCGGAAGGATCCGCAAACCCTTGGTTTAGCTCCAACGAATGCACCCGCGGCAACAAATCGTCCACTTGCCCGTCTTCCAAGAACTTGAGGAACCGTGAGTATCTGTTGGTGACAAGGAGGATCAACTCGCTGTGACGCATATCAAGTCAAAAGTTTACGACGGCTCAGAAGAAAAAGAGAATGAGTCGCAGCCGAGAGGCAAAGACCTGAATGTGGCGCTTGAGCACTCGCCGAAGGCGACTGTTCTCGTTAAGCCTCCTCCGACTTGAAAGGGCAAATACAACGAGTCCAGGGCGGCATACGCCCCCGAATGACAAAGGGTTGGTCGTCACTCCCTCCCGTATTTTTCGCGTTCAAGGCGACTATTCTCGGGTGGCATCCACCGCCCTCGCAAGGGTCCTTCCGACCTATAGCCTGCGACTGGGCTCTGACGCCCTACGGCGGCCTCGGAAGAGTTCTCCGGACTCGTAGCCTGCGGCGCAAACACGCTCCCGCCAACGGCCTTGTCGCCTTCGAACCTATAACCCGCGACTTCACATCATCTCCGCCTCGCAACCGAAGACTCACGACCGCTCCGAATCAAGCACCACCTCCCTCCAAACGACCCTCCTTACGACCCTCCTCCACTCCCTCCCCACGCCACACCATCTCCACGCACTAACTGGGTACCCATTCGTACACTGCCATTCCCCGCGGATCGACCTATAATGCGGAGACAAAGGGTCGAGGAGCGGGTTGTGTAGCGGTATGGCGGTTGATTGAAGGGCGAATGGTCGAGAGACGAGGAGCGGTGGTTGGATTAACCTGTTCGTTTCCGACAATCACGCATCGGGGTCAGTGCGGTAACAAAGAAAAGACAAGAACGAGGGGCGGAACCGCACCCTTTACTCCCCTCCAACGCCATCAATATAATCTCCTCCCTTATCTCCTCCGGCAAGTCCTGGAACGGAAATCCCTTGGAAGAAGAGTATACCCGGTTCCCGATCTGGAACGTCACAGAGGACGAGGTGCCCTGGATCGCGTTGGTGATTCCTAGCGCTGCGAAGAGAGGGAAGGGCATTGTTATCATCGCTGTCACTCAGCACTTGACACTTGGTGGGGCTTGGCCGCGTGGGCTGAATGGAGGAGGCTGGAGTGAAGGAAGGGTACTTACCGACGTTTGCGGTCGCGTCGACCAGGGACGGTAGCAGGAGTGGGACGAGGAATGCCATTGCTGCTTGCTGAATGAAGGTTGGTGTAACTGGAATAGCAATAGTATGGAAGAGGAACAGGATATGTAATAGTCTATAGGGAAGTCGGGGTAGAGAAGGGCTGAAGAGCAGAGGCCCCACAGTAGCTGCGGCCGGAAGCACATCCAGAGTCGGCCTCCTCATATATTATCATTCCGTCCTTTTCCCTAAATACATAACCGGGTTTCAATGGAGCAAATTTCTTCAGATTTGCCAGAAGTTGTAGCATGAATTGGAACAAAGAACCTTCGGAGAACATCTCGGGCAGAAGTTCACGCAAGAGTTTTCCCCAAATCTGACCATTTTTCATCTGGACCGAAATCGCTCTAGAAAGCAGCAAGGATTTCGGCTTTGGCCGCAATATTACACCAAATGCCTCCATGTTTCTCAAGAATGGGAAAAAGTGTTCTCATCGCCAAGAATACGGCAACGAAGTCATCAAAGTCGTCGTCTACAAAAAGAAAAGACTCGCCCTCATCATCGTCGCTTATGCTCCGCGCTCAGACCGCGCTCAATGTCGGACGGCGATTCCATCCACTCCCCACCTCAAGCGGACGAAGGTTGGTTACCAGTCTCCGCCGCCCTTCGCACTGTTGGCAGGAGACTGGGGGACCACATCCTGACAGGACGGGATGGACCGGTCGTCGAACAGTCATAAGCGCCTTCAAGGAGGGAGAATGTAACGAGACAGAGAAAACCGCCAGCAATCGCCTGGATTTCCACCTACTCCGCGACGACAACAAAGAGATAGAGCCGTATACCCTCCTGATACCACGGTATCCCGGCGTGAGTATTCAGATACATCCGTGCCTTTTAGAAACCTGCGCTGATTTTTGATGTCAAAAAGTCGGATGCCGTCACGTTATTGCTTCAAGAGAACCTGCTCTGTTCGGATCAGTCGTCGGGAACAATCGGGTTTATCAGTGGCAAGAAATCGCCGAGTGAGGAAGATATCGTCGAATGGTTGTAAGCATACTTTTAATGACAAAGACGTTCGAGCTGATACCGCCGTCGTTGTCTCCCTACAGTGGTCCTAACGCGCCTTGGAGCGCCGTGTATCTGCAGCAAGGAGTCGCCGACCTGGACGACTTGGATCATTCGTCGGAAGATGCCGTGCTGAAGTGGCTCAACATGTCAGATAGCACCAAGTTTCATTTTCAGGGTCAGTCACAAGGTCGCAACGGACAAGGTCATCACTGACTCTAAATATCTAACAGGCACGAAGCATTTGAACTCTTGTCTGGACGGCTTCACGATCGTCGACAAAAAGCGTCCTGTCCGGTCGCACAAGCACGCGATGGCTCCCAGGCGTGCACTTATGACGGAAGTTGATGACATGACGCAGATCAGCGCTGTCTTGCCTCGAGGGTGCGACATACCACACCGCTATGCCGTGGAAGCCCAAGTGAGAAATGCCGAGGCGCCTCACCCAGATTCATCGCTGAGAACCTATCTTTCCCTCCACCGAACGAACAGATGTCGAAAATCAAAGAGTCAGGCGAAGCCGTTGCTGTCAATGAAACGGATGTTCCGAAGAAAATCGTTGACAAGATTGATTCCGTTCTGCCGAAGTTTGTCGGTCAGAAGCAGGGTAGCGGAACTCCCACATTGCCCAACGACGAAAAGCCAGACGAAAGGAGGAACAGGCGTTGCAGAGTGAGGCATCGGCTCCTGGATTCCGCAACAGGATCGTTCTCGGATTGGCATTGTGACGCAGCTGGTGGCTTGACAGTGATTCGCATCCTGACAGGAAAGAAGCTTTGGATAATCTAAACCAGGGGATCTCGAACCGATGAGCATCCAGCTCGAAAATGCATCGACGTGCTTTTGCTCAAGGCCGGAGACATTGTGTAAGAACATGGACGACTGGCATTCGAGGGCATCATAGCTCACGGACATACTATCGGCAGCATCTTGCCTCCAGGAGTGAGGCACTCCGTTTGCACCATCCACAAACCTCGCTTGCTACCGGATCGTATTTTTGTTTGATGAGCGTGCTTGAGGAGAGCCTGTACACGAAGTTTCGACAGGCGTCCGGTCAACAGGCTGAAACGAACGAGTGCCTTCCGATTTCGCAGGCGATGATGGTCTATTACCGGGCTAGAGTTGACGGACAAGGATTATGTGGCTGCAGACTATTCCATAGGTCCGTCAGTCACAGATTGAACTGGGTGCCGTACTCACGAGTGATGTTTTTAGAAGAAGAATACGCCCAGCGACTTCGGGGTCTTATTCAAAATTCCCTACGCCGCAGCATTTTTGCCCAACTGCAGGCACCTAGCCTCCTTGCAGAGCGACAATGCCTAGTAGATATACTCAGCTGCATTCGACTACCTGCCTCGTTGTTGATATCTCGATTGGCGCGACATGCAAAGGTGGAAACGACCTAGGATGACTTAGGGTTAGGGGTTAGGGG